>NW_026473558.1:0-50585 GCF_026875155.1 Cherax quadricarinatus | reverse complement strand
TTCTAGGGTTTGGGGGGTTGGGGGGAAGCTGTGGGTATGGATTGATTGTGTGTTGGGATGGGTTGTAGGTTGGGGGTTCTGGGATAGTTTGTGGTGCTTGCCCTTGCTGCTTGTTCTGCTCTGTGACCTTGTTTGTCCCCTTTTCCTAGCTCCTTTTGTTTTTTTTCCTCTCCCTCAGCGTGTCTTCTGTTTGGTTCTGTCTCTGTCTAGGAACCCTTCTTGTACTTTTCCGGCTTTAAAACCGGGGTTTCTTTTGGGAGGATCCTTTTCCACATGTTTCTGCCCCTGAGAATCAGCTTGTCGGCGGTTTCTCCCCTTAAGTACCCCCCTTTCTCTAAAAAATTTTCAATCTCATCCTGTCTTCCCCCCCTTTTCCATGATGATTTTCTCAATCTCCTTTCTTTCTTCTGCCGTCTTTCGTGTTTTTCTTCCCTTTCCTCCCGAGCCCATGGATAATCACTGATTTTCCCCTTTTCCCCTCCCATTGCCTCCCCCTCTGTGATTTGGTTCCCTTTTTATGTGGTCATTTTCCCCCTTGATTTTTCCAGTGGCTTTTGGGTAGCTGGTGGCCCTCAGCTTTTGCCCTATCCCCCTCTCATCTGCCCCATTGTTTTCCCCTTCCCATCCCGGGCCCCTTCTTTGCAAGCTAAATTGACCTTGCAAATTATATCTCCTTTTTTCCTTTCAGCCTCGTTTTTGGGGTGGTCTTCATGGTCACTCCCCCTAGCTTGCTTCGCTTTTTACCTAAAATTCTAGGACCTTTCCCCTGGCTACTGCAGTTTCGACTTGTCCCTCCCAATTCTTCTTTCCCCCTTCTCCAACCTTTTTTCCCCCTTTCAAGAGGCTCTTTCCCCATTTTTTCAGAAAGCTCTCCAATTTTTCTCCCATTCTTGCTCTATCCTTTTCCACTGTTCCCACCCATTCCTCCTACCAGTACCATTGTCATCTGACCCCTGATTCCTTGAGCCCCAAAACATTTTTTTTTTTTTTTTAGTGAAAGAGAGAGAGAAAAAAAAAAGAAAAAAGGGGGAGAGAGGAGAGAGGGGGAGAAAGAGAAGAAGGGGACCCTAGAAGGGGGGGAAAAAAAGGGGAAAAAAAGGGGAGAAAAGTGAGAGAGGGGAAAAGTAAGGGAAAAGGGGGGGGGAGTGAAAGGGGAAGAAGAGAGAGAAAAGAAGGGAAGAGGAGAGTAAGAGGGAAGGAGAGAGAGGGAAAAGGGAGAGAGAGGAAAAAGGAGAGAGGAGGAAAAAAGGAGAGAGAGGGGAAAAAGGAGAGAGAGAGGAAAGGAGAGAAAGAGTGAGAGGAAGAGAGAGAGGTAGGGAAAGGGAGAAAAGAGAGAGAGAGGGGGAAAGAGGGGAGAGGAAGGGAGAGAGAGGGGGGGGGAAAAAGAAGGGTTATGGGGTCATTACGGAAGGTGTGAAATCCTGTATGTGTGTGTGTGTGTGTGTGTGCCCCCGGGGCCCCGGTGAGTGATGCGTGCGTGCATGCGTGCGTCTGGTGTGGGCGTTTGTGTGTGTGTGTGGTGTGTAAGCTTTTAAAAGTGCAAACGCGAGCCTGTTCCCCTAGTTTGTGCATATGTTTATGAAAAGTCCTTATTTCCCAGTATGTACTGATTGCATATGAAACCCCGATCTTTGGTTCCCACTGTACTGTCTTATGTTTTTAAAAAAACTTTAAAAAATAAATACCTGGTTCGCCTATATGCCGCTACCTCTAAATTGTATTAAATGCCGTAAAGCTGTTATTCAAATTTCTGAAGTTTGAGGGATTTTATGTGGGGTTCGAACAGTGGATGGGTAAGAATACTCAGTGGCTGCAAGTACATATTTTAAACGGAAAATGTGGGTGGCCCTAAACCGTGCCTGCCTCCTTGTCACTCTCTAAGACTAACCAAACCCCCCAGTCCCCATATGTGGGGGGGATGTTTGAAATACTGCTGGGCCCGCACAATATGAATACAGACATGTTTCACGCGAGACGGTTGGTATGATCATCTATGGTACACGGGTTATGTAAAATGGTTAGGGAATGGTACTGTATGAGGCTCGCGACGCTAAGTATGTCGTCCCACATACAACTAATAAAAAAACAAAGGGAGGGCGGGGTTGGGCTTGGTGATTTATAAAATGTCAAGTACACAACAATTGAAATTATAACAAAAATAAGTAAACATTGGAATGGAACTTACGTAACTGAAACTGTAATGCAATAAAAGGGTATAATATAGCAAAATCATCGAATGAAACTCAACGGGGGATTAAAAATAGAAGTAAAAAAAAAAAATTTGATCGTCGATCTGTATTCTGTGATCTACGGTTTCTGAGGAAGGAATATATCAAAGAAAGAGGTTTAACAAAAAGGCAGTTTGGGTGCACTAAAATCTGACTGTTAACTCTCAGAATTGGGAGGAAAAACGTAAACAAAAAAAAAAATTTTTAAATACTGTAAGTTGATACTGTAATTATTCATCTATACAGGTTATTTACTTTAAAACCCAACTCTGCGGGTAAGATTGAATATGCAGAATGGGTGTCATCTTGGGAGGATCAAACTCTTTTTGCCTGCTAACTATGCCGTATTTGGGGAAATCTAAATTTGGGAATTACAAAGATACTTGGGGATTTCTAAAACCTGCGTGTCGGGGGAATAACACTTTAGGTTGATCGTCTGACGGTATCAGAGGAAGAGGTACAATCGGGAGGATTGTCAAGTCTGTCACAGTAGTCTGGGTTGGAACTCATTACCCAATAATTCATATGATCTAAATGCGATTTTTTTTATATGCCAGTATAATTTCTTTTAATTTTATACTTATTCCGTGATTGTTAACTTTCGATAAGGACCAAACAATTTTTGATCAAGCTTTGGCATTGCAGACGTTTTTTTTAAAGTTATCAGATAACTCCGAACCTATTTTTGTTTTTGGTGGCTTTCCCAGTGTTTGCGACTCTTGAAATCTCGTTGTTTTATAAAGTGTTTCAGGGTTTCTTCTAAAAACCTTTTTGAGCAAGTGGTACGAGTTCTAAAAATTTTGGGTTGTAATTTTTTTTCGGTTAGAATACAACAACTCGTAGGCAAATTTTATTACCCGTACAATGTAAGTGGAGTGTACCTATAAAAAAATTTTGTAAGCAGAATTTATAGCACACTGCACATGGGTATGACTTCACCCCAAGTTTCACTGTTGGGATTGAAGTGGCTCTCAAGACATCAAGTACTTTTTTTATTGGTTCGTTCTGCTAACCATTGTGGCAGGATGATGAGGAACAATGGGGTTTTTGGATCTTGTACAAGGTACAAAATTTTTTAAAGAACTCTTACAGAATTCACCCCATTATCTGTTCTGGGGGGCTTGGGTGGTACCCTGCAGTAAGCGTTCTTTAAAACGTTTTAGTACTTTCTCGGCATCTTACTCAATAGGAACTAACTCACAAATCGGGGAAATGGTCTACCAAAACACAGATTTTTTGTTGTTGGAGGGAAAGGGGAAATTATTAAAAAACTAGCGCAACTCTTTCCCCGGTTCGCTAGTAGTTGGTTATTGGATTGGTTTAGGACCATTACATTCCTTTATGTTGCTGAGACCTACTTTTCTTAACTACTCGAAATACCATTTCCCCTACGGGGCCAAAGTATTTCAATCTGGCTTTTTTACTGACGACCCATACCAGGGTGTGAACCCCCTGGTACATGGGAAATAGCTGTAAGGCTAATTACTAGTGACTGGGAATTCAACGGTTACTCTTCTGCTAGGATACCCAATCGGCTGTTCGATACAGTAATTCTTGGTTCATCCCTCATGATGGGTGCTGGTGGCTTCACAGTCAGAATAAGATCCCCTGGGCGGGAATCGAATCACCCCAACCACATGGGTCTTTTCTTTGAGCATTCTTTAATCTTCGAACTAAATGGGGGGTCTGCATTTTACTATACAAACATGTCGCGAAAAGGATTGCGACCATTTGTTGCCAGGTAAGTTTTTTAAAAGGGGTGGGATTGAACTTTTGGATGTCAAGGTCCATTGGCTAACCTTCCAGTAGGTTGTTTGTTCGGGAAAATAAAGGTAAGGGGAGCAGGGTCTGTCAAGAGATAAAGAGATGATAAATAATGTCTGGGAGTGCTTTAAAGAATCTATTGCAAAAGCTTTTTGCTCATTACTGTATAATTAGTTCGCCTTTTAAGGACTGGGCTAGAAAAGGCAACTGCTTGTATTCCCATCGGTCGTCTAGCTAGTACGGCACCTAGCCAAGGGAAAAATAGCATCATTTGTCGATAGAAGGGCTTAAAAAAATTGGAAATTTAAAAAATTGGAGCAGTTTTTTAGCTTTTCTTTTAGATTTGGAATGCCTTTTTTTGACAGAAGGTCCAAAAAAAAAGGAGCATTTTCTTAAAGCAACTCAGTCAGAGGAGCAGCTAGGGAAAGAAAATTGGCAATGAAAGATTATAAAAAACCTGCTAACCCCCACCAAGGATCTTAGGGGCATCAGCATTTTGGGTGTTGGAAAATTTAGTACTGCAGTTACTTTATTTTGGGGCGTTGTAACCCCTCTAAGTGATAGTGAAAAGGGGTTTTATTTCTGATTTTAAAAAATTGCATTTAGACAGTTTGTCTTTAAATTGGCTTTTCAAGTTACCAAGTATACATAAAGTCTTTTAAAGTGTGTATCCACGCTTTAGACTCGATTACGTACTAAGTCACCTAATGCATTCCTATGAGCCCTTTAAAGATTTAGTCATGGCCTTGAGAATGTGATAGGGGGATGTAACCCAAAAACGCCAAAAACGGAGGAAGTGATAATGACCGTAGGAGGGAAAATGCGTTGCTTTTGGCTGTCCCTCGTAAAGGGGACTTCCAAAAACCCCTTTGTAAAAAATCCGGGTTTTTGAAAAGACTTTATCTCCATGTTAGTAAAAGATCACCCAGTACAGGAAGGGGAAGCGATCTGGAATGGTTTTGCTTTAATTTCCAAAAAGTCAATTATGGGCCCAAAGTCCCACCCTTTTGGGTATTTAGGATCAAGGGTGCATTCCAAGGTGAATTGCTAGGTGCAAACTCCTCATCAAGCTTTGATTTTAATTCTTTGCGACAACAATTTTGAATGAGGCATTCTGTAGCAGGTTGTAAAAGGTTGTACCAGGTTTTAAATGGAATACGATGGGACAATAAGTTGTTAACCCTCTTCTCACCTGGTAAGGCAAAGGCTTTACGCGTTTGTTCAACGAGTCAACAAACGCCCGACTTATCTGGGAAGTCAGTGGGAGCTAAGTTTTCTCCCCACGGTGGAACAGATTGATCCCCGTGAAAGGGTGACTCCCCGGGGAGAAAAAGCACCGACCCACTGGTCGGTGACAATCATCCTCTACCTGAAACAGGTAAGGATAGGAACAAAGGGAAAAAAGATTGGGATTGCTCGAGACAAAACTGTGACCCGAAGGGTTTGCTAGGGAAAAAATGGGGTCTTACTTCTCTTACAAAGTAAGGTGGTTTTAACAAAAAGACCCTTTTTTCTTTTTCAGGAATCACGTCAACTAGGGAGTTATCACCATCTGGAAACTAGGAACAACTACGACACTCTAGTGAGGCACTAGCTGCAACGAGACGTCTTTCTCGACGGATGTGACATCAACAAGAGATGGCTTATAGTTTTTAATAATCATTTTTGAAAAGGGATCCCCCGGGAGAAACTATACTTTAACTAGCAATCATTGCAAGGATAGGGTTTTGCCCCCAAGGGATCTGAGTGTCCCGGGCACTTGAGGGAACACACAAACCTGCAAGTCTGAAGGTTTTGGGGAACACAGAGGGAGTGAAAATTACCCGTGCCGACCGCTTGGGGACGCTATGGGAATGCATTTGGGTTGTAAGGACTTAAACTGTACATCTACCTGCACAGTATGACAGATTTTTGATCCCAAACTGGGGAACCCCCGAATGGAACGTAAATCGTCAAATTTTGGGCATGCCCTGGGACGGGGTCGAGCACAATGCTTTAAATCTCGCATGGAAGCAAACCCAGGTAGAAGGTCACCAGGGAAAGTAATCTGGTCGACAACAAGGAAGGAAGCGTAAGTTTACCCTTTGGGTAGAAAAATTTTGGGAAGTCCGCCCCGGACACGCGGGGAGAACCCGCTATCCACAAGGGAGGCACATGGTCCCGGGTTCTACGAGAAGGCATTTGTAAATGCTATCCTTAAACAAACTAGACCTAATAAATTGACTTGGCCCCCCAGAGTCCATGAACAAATGAACGGGCGCTTTTTGAACAATGCTTGCATATAGGGCCTATGGTTGCATTGGAAGTTAGTGCAAACAAAAGGTGAATTGTCATCAGAAAAGACTTGTTCCCCTTCATCCCCAAAATATCTATGTCAGGAATGTGAAGCAAAATTCAGCAGGATTGTCATTCTCGAGACCTTAAAGGGTTCAAAGGAATTTGAACGGGAAAGGTGTCCTTTTCCCTCTGTCACCATGGGACGGTTTTACTGGGGGGGCTCGAATTCCCCCCAAAATTTGGGGAAAGGTTGTTCGGTTAGTTTGAGAACCAAAGACGCTGTTTTCCCCTTTGGGTTCTGCGGTTTGGGAAAGGCCACGGAAAGACCCAGGTACTGAGGTTTAGAGAGCATTGCACTCAGATTGTCATGTCCATGTTTCTATGATAAATACAGTACGGCGTGAGGCTCTCATCAGTACGACGTCTCTTTTGGGGAACTATCGGAAAATAATTGCATTGGCCACGGGAAACCCCCGTTGTAACAAGTCCGGACTAGGTTATGAAAGTACTATGAATATAGGGTTTTTACGACTCGTACACTGGTCTTGGTATCCTGAGATGGGTTTACGCCACGATTTTGTCGCTGTGGCGCAAACAAGAGGTGGTGCAGATGAGGATAGGGGTGAAATTTCTTTGATACATGGAAAAGTACCCCGGGGCACAAGGAAGTACATGATTTAGGGCTGTAAGTGGTTCATCGTCACAGTTGGAGGGTTAGCCTCATAAGCACAACGGAAACAGGTGGGATTAGTTCTTTAATTGCCCAAAAGTGCTATTTTAGCAAACGGTTTTGTGAAGGTTTCCTCGTCAGGGACAAAAACTGAGGCTGGGCAGCATGATAAAAGATGATAAAAGTTTGTCTAATCTAACAGCAAAGGCACTCAACGTTCATTTTCATGGGTGTAGCATTCACTAGTTCCCTAAGGGAAAGACATATGGATCAGCGTTTTAAGGTAAAGGAAAGAAGAATCAGTTCCCCATATTGTGGGACCCCCTTAGTAAATTCCTGAAATCACCTATCAAGGAATCAAAAACGGAAAAGCGCAGGGGATCGATGAAGAGCTTCTTTAGCAAGTCTATAAACTTTCTCTGAAGGAGGGCCTTCAAAGACCTTGCATGAGAACGAATGGCAGTAAAACCCTGCTTCAGACTTTGTACTGGCCATTGAATAAAGGGAAAGCATCAAGGGAATCAGAGTATAACTAAGATCTCAGTGTCTGGGTCGGTCTTTAGTCGCTGAACTGTGGGACTTGACAAACAGCAGCAGTAGCAGAGGGGCTGAGTGTCGAATTCACTAAAGTTCACTTTACAGCTGTGAACATAATGGCCAAAAAAGTTGCACGAGAAAAAAATAAGGCAAAAAAAATGAACAATAAAAAAGATACAAAAGCTAGAATTGAAATAAAAGAGAGCAACTAATTTTGCAAAATAATAAAAAAAAATGTCAAGTACACTGCAAGAAAAGGAAAATCAAAGTAAAGGGCTATTGGGCCCAAGAAAAAAAAAATTTAAATTTAAATATACAAGTAAAAAAATTTGAGACTTTAAATCAAAAAGAGCGTCTTTACTCTTCTAATAAAGGAATTAATTTAAAAAAATTTTTTAAAAAAATGTAAAAAATAAAATAAAATCACTAAATTGTATGCACGGAGATAACTGGGAAATTTAAAAATTCTCTAAGAATGTAAAACAAAATTTTAAAAAATTTAAAGCAAAGGGCAACTCAGGAAAAATTAATAAAAGAAAAAAAAAGATGCAATAATAACTGAGAATAATAATGCATAAAAAATCAATAAAAGAAAATAAATTTACTGCAGAAAAATAGTGCCAAAAAAAATAAGGTGTCGAAATAATCACGCAATAATAAAATCTCATGGGGAAAAATCAGGGTTTAAAAAATAAAATAAAAATATGAAAAAAATGATTGAACACTTTTCTCTTAATTGTTAGCAAAACAATTTACTCAACAGAGTAAAGAAAAAAACTTTTTGTTAAAAAGAAATTGAAATTTCATCAAGAGTGAATTTGTTCAAAGAAATATAAAAATTATGAATAAAAAATTAAAACAAGGAACAAAACGGGAAGTTAACATTCAAGTGGTGAGGCAAGTGTAACACTTACAAGTGGCGGGGCACACAAATTAATACGTATTCTTATTTTGTATATTCTTCAAAAAAATTTGTGTGCTGATACGACAAAAAATTTTTGGCAAAAAAAATGGTACACATTTTGCGAAAAAAAATTTGAGGTTGAGACACGCTGGCATACAAAAAAAGGTACAATAGAAAAAAATGGTAATTTAGTATTCTGGGTGAATATCATGCATGAAAAACGTGAAATTTCTGGGGAAATACAATGCTGAAAAAATACAAAAAAAATGAATCACTACCAGAGTGATGACTGGTACACTACACAATAATCTTACTACAGAAGAGGTAGCATAAAAAAAAAAAAAAATAAAAAAGATATGGAAAGAGCGAAAACACTGAAAAAAAAATTTCAAAAATAACGAGTCAAAAAACACTGAGTCTACCTGAAAACAAAAGCTTAGGTACACAAGAAATTCACTTTAAAAAGTTCACACAGCAAATGTCTTTAAATGCAAGAAAAATGTCTCTAAACAGAAAATTTGGGGTCTGGAGTGGTCGACGGTGATGGTGCGAGGGGAGGTTGTCGAAGGTTGTCCTGCGCGGGTGATGACGACGCCTCCTACCCACTGTTGTTGGAAAATATGCGCTTTCTCGGTGAACTCACATAACTGGGTTTTTCGTTGGCGCCGCTACAAATTTTACCAATTATGCGAGCCAAAACGTTTTAGGACCCGGGACAAAAGGGTGCAAACAACCCACAGGGGACGAGGTGGATGGTGGTGGGGGTGGGGGTAGGTGGTGGGTGGTGGTGGGAGTGAGCTCGTGGGCTCACTGGCGCGCACTCCTCACCCCTCAAAAGGGGGTTGTAAGCCACTCTTTTCCCCAGGGAAATTTAAATTCACTTTAGATCCAACGGGAGCACAAAACGATTACGGACAATAATTCAGAGGAACTTGCATGGCTTATTCTCTCTCCGTGGGGGGGTACTGCTTAACCCACGAAAGGCTGATGGGGAAAAAAGGGGAACGATGCACACAGATGAAGGAGCGGGGGATGACAGGAGACAGGTGGATGACAGGTGATGGCGTTTCCCCCCAGTCTGGCTTCGCGGGTTAATTGCAAAAACCGGGGCAGCCCCCCGGAGATTGAAGCAATTAGCAAACGAACTAAGCCAGAAGCTTGAAAAACAGCTGCAACAGGCTTGCAGGCTGGAGTACAGGGTGGTGGTTGTGAGTGAGGGTAAGCGGCTAGCTACGGTTCACCTTTGACCCGCCGGCTACTCACAAACAGTCTTCTAACGTCTTGAAATACCCTTAAAAAAGCTTAATCCACGCCCCACACCGTTGCCACCATTTATCATGTGGGGTTCGAACACGTGGATAGGGTAAAGAAATACTCATGTAGGCTGGAAGTACGTATATTACGGATAATGTGGGTAGTGCCCTAACAGCCGTGACCTGCCTCCTTGCTCACTCTCGTAAGACTAACCAACCCCAGTACCCATATGTGAGAGGGGTGTTTGAAATACTGCTGTGGTCAGCACAGTATGAATACAGACGGTGATTCACGCAGAGACGGTTGGTAGTGAGTCATCTACTGGTACACTGGTTACTGGTAACTGGTTACTGGAACTGGTACTACTACTGAGAGAGAGTGACCCCCAATTCCAGCTAGAGACAGGTACTATTGACTCCATACAACTCAAACTAGGTGAATATTACTTGCGGCTGGCAGTGGAGTAACGTTGCGGGTCAGTCCTGTCCCAGAAGTTGAAGAAGTTTGATGCTTCTCGGTAATTTTTCCACTAACTTCCTGTATGCACTATAGTCTCTAGCTCTTCTAATTTTTTCACTCACTCACTGTATTTACTGACACATCTATACATATCTCTTATCTCCCTGGTCTTGAGTTGCACTTATTCTTCAAATACCCCACTGTGTTATTATGGCAACACTATTTAGGCCTGACACAACCGTTCACCCTTCCAACAGTCCCCACTAAACACTCAGCCACTATTTCCTTTGTTTTCTTTTCTGTGATCACTTATATTTCCTTTTTTCGGGGCTTAAGTGATTATTTGCACTCTTATGCGTGCACACGCCTATATCCCCCACACTATTCCTTATGGCACAGTCAGAAATTACCACCAAAACACGAGCTCAAACCGCGTGACTCCTCCAAGAGTGTGTGTGTGTGTGTGTAATTGTGTGCACATGTGTTTGTATGTGTGCATGTGTGCACTCACTTATTTGTTGTTGCAAGGGTCGAGTCACAGCTCCTGGCCCTGCTTCTTCACTGTGTGTGTACTTATGTGCGTGTGTGCATGCATACACCTACGTGCACGTGAATGCATCTGTATGCTACACAAAATGATTGTGAGCAGAATTCCAAGCAATTAAGGTTATTGCAACAGCATTAACTTAAAAAACATGAATATTCATGAGTATGTGTAAATACACTATTATTTGTATTAATGAAACATTATTAGCCCATTAACTGTCCAAACACAGATCTACATTGTTACCGCTAGTGCTGCAAACATAGATCAACGTTTTATTTTTCCTCCTCCAAATTCGACATGATTGGCCTGAGATGCCTCATCTGTATAGAATGGGTCTTAACACTTGGTGTGTGCAGTATTAAAATAATTTGGGCCCACTTAGTACCTTATGGGAAAACCAGTTCAATTGAGTGCCAGTTAGAGCAAACAGCATGGCAAACACCAGGGATTCACTGATGTCATGTTATATTAACACTCCCTTTTAAGAGGAAAGTGATGTTGACCCTTAGTTTAGTGGCTTTGAGATGGATGTGGCCACAAGTGGTCAAGGAAATATCAAAAACTTTGATAATAACCCATATGCAACATTTGTGCAGCATCCCATCATTCCTCATACCACTGGTAGTGTCATCCTGCCAGAATGTCCTATAACCTATGCCCTAAGTAAAGAGAAACAATTCAGGAACGTGTGTAATACGTGCTTAGTAGGCCGGCTGCTTTGGCTGGCTGGCTGGCTGGCTGGCTGGCTGGCTGGCTGTCTGATTGACTTTGGCTGTCTCTGTCTCCGTCTGTCTGTATCTATCTCTGTCTATCCCTGTCAGTGTCTATCTCTGTCTCACAGGTACACATAAATACAGTTATTATTCATAGTGTAAATTACCAAAAAATCCAGACAGAGTTCTATACTGTGCTTGTAGATCTAAGGCATAATAAGCATGACTGGCAAGTAATACTCATTCTCACTTGTTCAGGAATCAGACGTGACGACTCTACATTGTTGTGTAATACCTGTTGGTTCTTGAGTGGCTCTCTGAGACAGAACGAGACAAGCAGACAGAGAGACAGGAAGGCAGATACTAAGATAGGAGACAGAGATAAACAGAGTGCTAGACAGACAGATAGGAAGATAGAGACAGAGTGACAGACAGACAGGAGTTAGGGGAGTTAGGATTAGGGGAGACATGATAATGACATACAAAATACTGCAAGGAATAAAGGTAGACAGAGACAGGATGTTCCAGAGAGGTGCCACAGAAACAAGGGGTCAAAATTGGGAGCTGAAGACTCAGCTGGGTCAAAGGGATGTTAGGAAGTATTTCTTCAGTCATAGAGTTGTCAGTAAATGGAATAGTCTGGCAAGTGATGTAGTGGAGGCAGGAACCATACATAGTTTTAAGACAAGGTGTGATAAAGCTCATGGAGCAGGGAGAGAGGGGACCTATTAGCGACAAGTGAAGAGGCGGGGCCAGGAAGAGAATCTCGACACCTGCAACCATAATTAAGTGAGCAGCTGAAACTGACGGGATAATGACAGAAATGTTAAAAGCAGGGGGGATATAGTGTTAGAGTGGTTGGTATTTTTGTTTAGTAAATGTATGTATGCTAAAGTGGGTAAAAATGTTGTGGAGGGAGTAGTAGGTAAATTTGGGGTGCCAGGGGTAAATGAAAATGGGGATTCTTTAATTGAGCTATGTGTAGAAAGAGGTTTGGTAATAAGTAATACATATTTTATGAAAAAGAGGATAAATAAATATACAAGGTATGATGTAGCATGTAATGAAAGTAGTTTGTTAGATTATGTATTGGTACATGTTTATAGAAGGGCAACTGATATATCAGATCATTATCTAGTTGTAGCTACAGTTAGAGTAAGAGATAGATGGGATAAGAGGAAAATGACAACAACAAGTAAGAGGGAGGTGAAAGTGTATAAACTAAGGAAGGAGGAAATTCGGGTGAAATATAAGCAACTATTGGCACGAAGGTGGGCTGGTGCAGGTATGAGTAGTGGGGAGGGGGGTTGAAGAGGGTTGGAATAGTTTTAAAAATCCAGTATTAGAATGTGGGGCAGAAGTTTGTGGTTATAAGAGGGTGGGTGCAGGAGGAAAGAGGAGTGATTGGTGGAATGTTGAAGTAAAGGGTGTGATAAAAGAGAAAATGGTAGCTTATGAGAGGTATTTACAAAGCATAAGTGTTATAAGAAGAGTAGAGTATATGGAGAGTAAAAGAAAGGTGAAGAGAGTGCAAAAGGAAAGCAGATGATGTGGGAGAGGTACTGTCAAGAAATTTTAATGAAAATAAGAAAAAATTTTGGAGTGAGTTAAACAAGTTAAGAAAGCATAGGGAACAAATGGATATGTCAGTTAAAAACAGAGTAGGGGAGTTAGTAGATGGGGAGATGGAGGTTTTGGGTAGATGGCGAGAATATTTTGAGGAACTTTTAAATGTCAACGAAGAAAGGGAGTCGGTAATTTCATGCACTGGCCAGGGAGGTATACCATCTTTTTGGAGTAAAGAAGAGCAGGATATGAGTGTGGGGAGGTGCGTGAGGTATTACGTAGAATGAAAGGGGGTAAAGCAGCTGGAACTGATGGGATCATGACAAAAATGTTAAAAGCAGGGGGGGACATAGTGTTGGAGTGGTTGGTATTTTTGTTTAATAAATGTATGAAAGAGGGGAAGGTACCTAGAGATTGGCGGAGAGCGTGTATAGTCCCTTTATATAAAGGGAAGGGAGACAAAAGAAATTGTAAAAAATATAGAGAAATAAGTTTACTGAGTATACCAGGAAAAGTGTACGGTAGGGTTATTGTTGAAAGAATTAGAGGTAAGACAGAATGTAGAATTGCGGATGAGCAAGGAGGTTATAGAGTGGGTAGGGGATGTGTAGATCAAGTGTTCACATTGAAGCATATGTGTGAGCAGTATTTAGATAAAGGTAGGGAAGTTTTTATTGCATTTATGGATTTAGAAAAGGTATATGATAGAGTGGATAGGGAAGCAATGTGGCAGATGTTGCAAGTATTTGGAATAGGTGGTAAGTTAGTAAATGCTGTAAAGAGTTTTTATGAGGATAGTGAGGCTCAGGTTAGGGTGCGTAGAAGAGAGGGAGACTCCTTCCCGGTAAAAGTAGGTCTTAGACAGGGATGTGTAATGTCACCATGGTTGTTAATATATTTATAGATGAGGTTGTAAGAGAAGTAAATGCTAGGATGTTGGGAAGAGGGATGGGATTAAATTATGGGGAATTAAATACAAAATGGGAAGTGACACAGTTACTTTTTGCTGATGATACTGTGCTTATGGGAGATTGTAAAGAAAAATTACAAAGGTTAGTGGACGAATTTGAGAGTGTGTGTAAAGGTAGAAAGTTGAAAGTGAACATAGAAAAGAGTAAGGTGATGAGAGTATCAAATGATTTAGGTAAAGAAAAATTGGATATCAAATTGGGGAGGAGGAGTATGGAAGAAGTGAATGTTTTCAGATATTTGGGAGTTGACGTGTCAGCGGATGGATTTATGAAGGATGAGGTTAATCATAGAATTGATGAAGGAAAAAAGGTGAGTGGTGCATTGAGGTATATGTGAAGGCAAAAAATGTTATCTATGGAGGCAAAGAAGGGAATGTATGAAAGTATAGTAGTACCAACACTCTTATATGGGTGTGAAGCTTGGGTTGTAAATGCTGCAGTGAGGAGGCGGTTGGAGGTAGTGGAGATGTCCTGTCTAAAGGCAGTGTGTGGTGTAAATATTATGCAGAAAATTCGGAGTGTGGAAATTAGGAGAAGGTGTGGAGTTAATAAAAGTATGTCAGAGGGCTGAAGAGGGTTTGTTGAGGTGGTTTGGTCATTTAGAGAGAATGAATCAAAGTAGAATGACATGGAGAGCGTATAAATCTGTAGGGGAATCAAGGCGGGGTAGGGGTCGTCCTCGAAAAGGTTAGAGGGAGGGGGTAAAGGAGGTGTTGTGGGCGAGGGGTTTGGACTTCCAGCAAGTGTGCGTGAACGTGTTAGATAGGAGTGAATGGAGACAAATGGTATTTGGGACCTGACGAGCTGTTGGGGTGTGAGCAGGGTAATATTTAGTGAAGGGATTCAGGGAAACCGGTTATTTTATATAACCGGACTTGAGTCCTGGAAATTATAGGGAATAAGTTTACTGAGTATACCAGGAAAAGTGTACAGCAGGATTATTATTTAAAGAATTAGAGGTAAGACAGAGAATAGGATTTCAGATGAGCAAGGAGGATTTAGAGTGGGTAAGGGATGTGTAGATCAAGTGTTTACATTGAAACATATATGTGAATAGTATTTAGATAAAGGTAGGGAAGTTTTTATTGTATTTATGGATTTAGAAAAGGCATATGATAGTGGATAAGGGAGCAATGTGGCAGATGTTGCAGGTATATGGAATAGGTAGTAAGTTAGTAAATGCTGTAAAGAGTTTTTATGAGGATAGTGAGGCTCAGGTTAGGGCATGTAGAAGAGAGGGATATTACTTCCCTCTTAAAAAGTAGGTCTTAGACAGGGATGTGTAATGTCACCATGGTTGTTTAATATATTTATAGATGGGGTTGTAAAAGTGGTAATTGTTGTAGAAGTGGTAAAGGTGTAGGGGATAGGGGTGGGATTAAATTATGGGTAATCAAATACAATGGGAGTTGACACAGTTTTACTTTTTGCTGATGATACGATGCTTATGGGAGATTCTAAAGAAAAGTTGCAAAGGTTAGTGGATGAGTTTGGGAGGGTGTGTAAAGGTAGAAAGTTGAAAGTGAACATATATAAGAGTAAGATGATGAGAGTATCAAATGATTTAAATAAAGAAAAATTGGATATCACATTGGAGAGAGGGAATATGAAGAAGTGAATGTTTTTAGATATTTAGGAGTTGACGTGTCAGTGGATGGGTATACGAATGATGAGGGAAAAAAGGTGAGTGGTGCATTGAGGTATATGTGGAGACAAAAAACGTTATTAATGGAGGCAAAGAAGGGAATGTACGAAAGTATAGTGGTACCAACACTCTCATATGGGTGTGAAGCTTGGGTTGTAAATGCTGCAGTGAGGTGGCAGTTGGAGGCAGTGGAGATGTCTTGTCTAAGGGCAATGTGTGGTGTAAATATTATGCAGAGAATTCGAAGTGTGGAAATTAGGAGAAAGTGTGGAGTTAATAAAAGTATTAGTCAGAGGGCTGAAGAGGGGTTGTTGAGGTGGTTTGGTCATTTAGAAAGAATGGATCAAAGTAGAATGACATGGAGAGCTTATAAATCTGTAGGGGGAGGAAGGCAGGGTAGAGATCATCCTCGAAACAGTTGGAGGGAGGGGGTAAAGGAGGTTTTGTGGGCGAGGGGCTTGGACTTCCAGCAAGCGTGCATGAGCGTGTTAGGAGTGAATAGAGACGAATGGTTTTTGGGACCTGACGAGCTGTTGGAGTGTGAGCAGGGTAATATTTGCTGAAGTGATTGAGGGACTGGTTAATTTTATATAGCCGGACTTGAGTACTGGAAATGGGAAGTACAATGCCTACAGTTCTTCGAATATGAAATGATAAACAATATATATCACAAAGAAACCTGATATGAACTCTAGAATGAATAAAATATGTCATTCATGTAGTTGTATGGGTGGTGTCGGCGGCCAATGAGAGTTTGTCTGGAGACAGGACAACATACTCCTTGAATATTTCACTATCATCAACTCTACGGCTTATTTATCTATCGCATTTCGTCTAATATGAAGTAATAAACAATATAAATCACACAGAAACCTGATATATACTCTAGAATGAGTAAAATGTCATTATGTAAGAGGTGGAGGCAGCCACAACCGCTCCCTTTTAGTTGTGGTAAACACTGCCATCTAGTGACGGCCTTTTGAAGCCGTCTATTATAATTATTATATCTAGGTAGTAGGTTGGTAGACAGCAACCACCCAGGGAAGTACTACCGTCCTGCCAGATGACTGTGAAACAGAAACCTGTAACTGTTTTGCATGATGGTAGGATTGCTGGTGTCTTTTTCTGTCTCATAAACACGCTAGATAACAGGGATATCTTGCTACTCCAACTTACACTTTGGTCACACTTCACAGACATGCACATGCATATATATATACATACATCTAGGTTTTTCTCCTTTTTCTACATAGCTCTTGTTCTTCTTTATTTCTTCTATTGTCCATGGGGAAGTGGAAAAGAATCTTTCCTCCGTAAGACATGCGTGTCGTATGAGGCGACTAAAATGCTGGGGGCAATGGGCTAGTAACCCCTTCTCCTGTAGACATTTACTAAAAAAGAGAAGAAGAAAAACTTTATAAAACTGGGATGCTTGAATGTGCGTGGATGTAGTGCAGATGACAAGAAACAGATGATTGCTGATGTTATGAATGAATAGAAGTTGGATGTCCTGGCCCTAAGCGAAACAAAGCTGAAGGGGGTAGGGGAGTTTCGGTGGGGGGAAATAAATGGGATTAAATCTGGAATATCTGAGAGAGTTAGAGCAAAGGAAGGGGTAGCAGTAATGCTGAATGATCAGTTATGGAAGGAGAAAAGAGAATATGAATGTGTAAATGCAAGAATTATGTGGATTAAAGTAAAGGTTGGATGCGAGAAGTGGGTCATAATAAGTGTGTATGCACTGGAGAAGAGAGGAATGCAGAGGAGAGAGAGAGATTTTGGGAGATGTTAAGTGAATGTATAGGAGCCTTTGAACCAAGTGAGAGAGTAATTGTGGTAGGGGACCTAAATGCTAAAGTAGGAGAAACTTTTAGAGAGGGTGTGGTAGGTAAGTTTGGGGTGCCAGGTGTAAATGATAATGGGAGCCCTTTGATTGAACTTTGTATAGAAAGGGGTTTAGTTATAGGTAATATATATTTTAAGAAAAAGAGGATAAATAAGTATACAAGATATGATGTAGGGCGAAGTGACAGTAGTTTGTAGGATTATGTATTGGTAGATAAAAGACTGTTGAGTAGACTTCAGGATGTACATGTTTATAGAGGGGCCACAGATATATCATATCACTTTCTTGTTGTAGCTACATTGAGAGTGAAAGGTAGATGGGATACAAGGAGAATAGAAGCATCAGGGAAGAGAGAGGTGAAGGTTTATAAACTAAAAGAGGAGGCAGTTAGGGTAAGATATAAACAGCTATTGGAGGATAGATGGGCTAATGAGAGCATAGGCAATGGGGTCGAAGAGGTATGGGGTAGGTTTAAAAATTTTAGTGTTAGAGTGTTCAGCAGAAGTTTGGGGTTAAGGAAAGTGGGTGCGGGAGGGAAGAGGAGCGATTGGTGGAATGATGATGTAAAGAGAGTAGTAAGGGAGAAAAAGTTAGCATATGAGAAGTTTTTACAAAGTATAAGTGATGCAAGGAGGGAAGAGTATATGGAGAAAAAGAGAGAGGTTAAGAGAGTGGTGAAGCAATGTAAAAAGAGAGCAAATGAGAGAGTGGGTGAGATGTTATCAACAAATTTTGTTGAAAATAAGAAAAAGTTTTGGAGTGAGATTAACAAGTTAAGGAAGCCTAGAGAACAAATGGATTTGTCAGTTAAAAATAGAAGAGGAGAGTTATTAAATGGAGAGTTAGAGGTATTGGAAGATGGAGGGAATATTTTGAGGAATTGTTAAATGTTGATGAAGATAGGGAAGCTGTGATTTCGTGTATAGGGCAAGGAGGAACAACATCTTGTAGGAGTGAGGAAGAGCCAGTTGTGAGTGTGGGGGAAGTTCGTGAGGCAGTAGGTAAAATGAAAGGGGGTAAGGCAGCCGGGATTGATGGGTAAAAGATAGAAATGTTAAAAGCAGGTGGGATATAGTTTTGGAGTGGTTGGTGCAATTATTTAATAAATGTATGGAAGAGGGTAAGGTACCTAGGGATTGGCAGAGAGCATGCACAGTTCCTTTGTATAAAGGCAAAGGGGACAAAAGAGAGTGCAAAAATTATAGGGGGATAAGTCTGTTGAGTATAGCTGGTAAAGTGTATGGTAGAGTTATTATTGAAAGAATTAAAAGTAAGACGGAGAATAGGATAGCAGATGAACAGGGAGGCTTTAGGAAAGGTAGTGGGTGTGTGGACCAGGTGTTTACAATGAAACATATAAGTGAACAATATTTAGATAAGGCTAAACAGGTCTTTGTGGCATTTATGGATTTGGAAAAGGCATATGACAGGGTGGATAGGGGGGCAATGTGGCAGATGTTGCAGGTGTATGGTGTAGGAGGTAGGTTACTGAAAGCAGTGAAGAGTTTTTACGAGGATAGTGAGGCTCAAGTTAGAGTACATAGGAAAGAGGGAAATTATTTCCCAGTAAAAGTAGGCCTTAGACAAGGATGTGTGATGTCACCGTGGTTGTTTAATATATTTATAGATGGGGTTGTAAGAGAAGTAAATGCGAGGGTCTTGACAAGAGGCGTGGAGTTAAAAGATAAAGAATCAAACATAAAGTGGGAGTTGTCACAGTTGCTCTTTGCTGATGACACTGTGCTTCTTGGGAGATTCTGAAGAGAAGTTGCAGAGATTGGTGGATGAATTTGGTAGAGTGTGCAAAAGAAAGAAATTAAAAGTGAATACAGGAAAGAGTAAGGTTATGAGGATAACAAAAATATTAGGTGATGAAAGATTGGATATCAGATTGGAGGGGAGAGAGATGGAGGAGTGAATGTATTCAGATATTTGGGAGTGGACGTGTCACGGATGGGTCTATGAAGGATGAGGTGAATCATAAATTGATGAGGGGAAAAGGGTGAGTTGTGCACTTAGGAGTCTGTGGAGACAAAGAACTTTGTCCTTGGAGGCAAAGAGGGGATGTATGAGAGTATGTTTTACCAACACTCTTATATGGGTGTGAAGCATGGTGATTAATGTTGCAGCGAGGAGAAGGCTGGAGGCAGTGGAGATGTCATGTCTGAGGGCAATGTGTGGTGTGAATATAATGCAGAGAATCGTTTAGTTTGGAAGTTAGGAGGAGGTGCGGGATTACCAAAAACTGATGTCCAGAGGGCTGGGAAGGGTTGTTGAGGTGGTTCGGACATGTAGAGAGATGGAGTGAAACAGAATGACTTGGAGTGTATCAGTCTGTAGTGGAAGGAAGGCGGGGTAGGGGTCGGCTAGAAAGGTTGGAGGGAGGGGTTAAAGGAGGTTTTGTGTGCGAGGTGGTTGGACTTCCAGCAGGCGTGTGTGAGCGTGTTTGAAGGAGTGAATGAGACGAATGGTTTTTATACTTGTCGTGCTGTTGGAGTGTGAGCAAAGTAACATTTATGAAGGGGTTCAGGGAAACCGGCAGGCCGGACTTGAGTCCTGGAGTTGGGAAGTACAGTGCCTGCACTCTGAAGGAGGGGTGTTAATGTTGCAGTTTAAAAACTGTAGTGTAAAGCACCCTTCTGGCAAGACAGTGATGGAGTGAATGATGGTGAAAGTTTTTCTTTTTCGGGCCACCCTGCCTTGGTGGGAATCGGCCAGTGTGATAATAAATATGTAGTACATTATTATTATATATGTATTATTATTATCCATATTATTATTATTATTATTATTATTATTATTATTATTATTATTATTGTATTATACAGGTCCGCCATCACAAATCCTGCAATCAATTATTCGGTTCCTTCAATTATTCAGCACTAATTTCGGCTAGTATAATTTCAAATTTCCAGGGTCGCCACACCAACCTGCTGGTACTGTTTGGTGGTGCTACTTGCTGTATAAGTCTTTCTATTTTCTTTTTTTTCCTTTTTGATATAACCTATTTAAATTTTTGTCCTACCCTTTGGGTTTTCCAATAAATTAAAAAAATGTTTTTTCGTTGGGGAAAAAGCACCTACACATTTACTTTGTCCTTTAAACCCCTTAAACCCTGTTTAAGCAGATCTATGTTCACATGCGTTTGCCCCAAAAAGTAGTTCTATGTTTTTTTTAAATATTTCAAAACAGTGGACCCCAGCAAAACGATTTTTAATCCGTTCATGAAAACTCATTTTATGCGAAATTATTGTTATGCGAATAAATTTTTCCCCCTTTTGAAAAAAATGGAAATCAAATTAATCCTGCAAAAAACCCCCTAAGTTTTAAAAAAAAAAATTTTTCCCCAAATGAAATATACATTTTCCTACACACAAAGAAAAGGAAAACATGCCCCAATAAAGAGTAGTACATGCAACAATAAATATTGTGAATGACTCTCTACTAAATGAAGAATAAATGACACTTACCTTTATTGAAAAATGCAGCAATGCTGATGAAAAGTGTGTCCGGGAGTGGCCCTTTTCCTCCTGATACTGTAGGTCCTGTTTGGAAATTTTTTTCCAAAACGGGCCTTTTTCACACGTGTTGTCACTATGATTTTTAAAATTTCTCTCAAACAAACCCTTTGCGTTTTTAAAAATTCCCCAAATATAAAGCACTTTTCCCAAAGCTTTTTCCCCCTGTTCACCTGGGTTAGTCAAATGGTGTGGGTTGCATCCGGGAGACAAGAAAAAGGGGCCCCCAATGGAAAAATTTAAAGGAGGTCCTCGAGATGCACTGTCTTTCTTGGGTTACCCGGGTGGAAACCCTCTGGGGTTGTTTCTCGGAAAATTTTTTCACTTTTTTAAACCACCCCAAAAAAACTCCTCTCCAAAATCTTCGAGTAATACCCCCGATGGTGGTCCCAGCAAAAACCCCACTGTGGGCAGCGACCAGGGGTGCAGCAGCGGGCTGGGTGCAGAAAACAGCTGCCCAAAGGGTGCAGTGCAGTTTGGGGTGCGGCAGAGCTGCTGGTACGATAGTAAAAATCACCCCCTTTTTACCACGGGGTTTGGGTACTAGAACTTTTTTTGGGGCCCCAAATGGGGGTTTAAATTTGGGAAATTACAAGCACTATAAAAAGGGGAAAAATAAAAAAATGATCGAATGTAGCATGCAACCAGCCACCCGGCTTGTAAAAAAATGACGGCAAGAAGGCGCTCAGGCGGGAGGGCCCACATTGGGGGACAGGTTTGGGAGGGTTTTCTTTTTTCAAAACACCCTGATGGGGGCAACAGAAGCTGACCGTGGTGCAGCAGCAATTTACTGGCCCAAAAGCAAAAAAGCTGACTGGCCCACAACAGTTTGCCCCCTGGTCCGCAACAGCTGACTGACCCAAAAGCAAAACCCAAAGGCGGGAAACCCTTGACCAGACCCCGCCCGGGGTTTTTTGGGCAACGGTTTAAAAATCCTAAAAAAATTTGGCCCTGGAAAAAATTTCACCCAAATGACACATTTTTTTTTCCGGGGTTAAAACCCTTGGGGTTTTTCTGGAAATTGGGGTTTACCAGGGGTTAAACCCCCAACCAAAATTTAACATCTTGAAAAAACCCACTTTTGGTTTTGGGTGGCAACCCCTTGGGGTTGGGGGGTTTTTTTAAAAAAAAAAAAAAAAAAAAAAGGGGGGGAAAAAAAACAGCTTTTGGTGCAGCGGGCCCATGGTGCTGCAGCAGCTGGGTGCAGCAAAGCTGACCATGGGGGAAAGCTGCGCTGGGTGCAGCAGCAGCTGACTGGTACGATAGTATTTATCACCCTTTTACCAAAGGGTTGGTACTAAAGGGCTTTTTTTGGGGCCCAGGGGGGTGGCTTTTTTTAAGCAGTTACAAGCATTTTTATAAATAAGGGAAAAATACAAAAATGAATCGAATGAAATGCATGAAACCCAGCCACCCGGGCTTGTAAAAAAAATGAGGCAAGACAGGCGCCCCCAGGCTGGACGGACACATTCGGGACGGGTTTTTGGGCCCGAGTCATGTTCAAAAAACAGCTGAGGGTTTGAAAAGGGAAAAAAGGCTAAAACGTGGGGGCAGCAAAAAACATACGGTCCGGGCAACAGCTGACTGGTCCAGCAACAGCTGCTGGCCCACCCAACACTGATTTGACCCAGCAAAAGCTGACTGATCCAAAAACATTGACTGACCCAAAGCAACGCGATTTTTAAAAATCCCCTAAAACCCAACCTTTGCTGGTTTAAAAAATTAAACCAATATAGCACTATTTCCAGGCTTTTTTTCCCTGTTCACCTGGGTGTTAGTCGACGGGTGTGGGTTGCATCCGGGGGGAACAAGTTTAAGGACCCAATGGAAATAATTTTAGCCCGGCTTTGATGACACATTTTTTTGGGGTTATCCGGGGTTTTGGCAAACCCCACTGGGTTAATTGTTCTTGGTATTCTCAATAAGCCACACCAACAACGGTCCCTACAGCGCAGCTGACAGTGCTACGGGCAGCAGCAGCGATCCCAACAGCAGCATCAGACGGTACTACAGCAGCGGGCACAGCAGACGGGTACTACAGCAGCAGCAGAACCAGAGGGTACTACAGCACACACAGCAGAGGGTTAAACAGCAGCAGGGTACAACACACAGCAGCAACTATGAGCAGCAACGCAGCAACGGTACAAACAGCAGCAGCAGACAAAACTACAGAGCACAGCGCAACGGTACTACACCCAGCAGCAGCAGCAGAGGGTACTACACAGAAAGCAGCAGCGGGAGGGTTTTGGTACACAGCGGGAAAGCAGCTGACGGTGCTACAGCAGAAAAGCTGACAGGGCTGCAGCAGCACCCGACAGTCCCTACAGCAGCAGCAGCCCGATGCTAAAAGCAGCGGGCAACGATGCTACAGCAGCAGCAGACGATGCTGCAGCAGCAGCAGACGGTACTACAGCAGCAGCAGCAGCAGGTGATGGTGGTACAGCAGCAGCAGCAGCTGACGGTGCTACAGCAGCAGCAGCAGCTGACGGTGCTACAGCAGCAGCAGCAGCAGTTGACCATGGTACCACAGTATTTCAATAATATTTCTCACCCTTTTTACCACAGGGTTGGCACTAGAAGCTTTCTTGGGACCCATGGTCACTTATTTTGCAGATAAAATCACCAAAAACACTGTAATAATACGAGATGTTACGATTGTATGCTTGGATGTTACCGCGGAGGCTGGCTTGTAAACAATGCCACCGGCGGAACATGTGAGGCTGGCTCAGGCCTCACATAGACGCGTCTCGGACGAATAGCGTTGAGCAGGTTTTTTAGCGGTATGCGAGGCAAAATCTTAGCGATAAAATGTATCAGTATGCGGATTTAACGTTATGTAAGGCCAATGCTATGCGGGGGTCCACTGTATAACAAAAAAAAAGTAGATCAAAGTTTTTTTTACACTTTTTCGAATGTAAAAAAAAAAGAACATCTACTTTTTTTACATACTTTCAAATGTTGAAAAAACGTACATCTCCGTTTGGACAGTTTAAGGGTTAAAGGTAAGGTGGTTTTGAAGTCAATGTCAGTTGCCATGAGCTCAGTCTCGTGATGCAGGAGAATATGCCTTATTATTACGCTAATATCAACACTACAGCTTATTGCCTATCACAATTGATCTAATATGACATAATAAACAATATAAATAATAAACATAAAACATGTTAAATACAGTGGACCCTCGACCAGCGATGGCATCGATTAACGATAAATCTGACTAGCGATACATTTTATCGCAAAAATTTTGCCTCGATTAGCGCTAAAAAACTCGACCAACACTATTCGTTCCATCTGAGACGCGTCCACTTCTGGCCAGTGCTTACAAGCCAGCCAGCCACCGCGGTCGCTTCCAAGCATACAATCGGAACATTTCATATTATCACAGCCTTTTTAGTGATTGCACCTGCAAAATAAGTCACCATGGGCCCCAAGAAAGCTTCTAGTCCCAACCCTACAGCAAAAAGGGTGAGAATTACTATGGATATGAAGAAAGAGATCATTGCTAAGTATGAAAGTGGAGTGCATGTCTCCGAGTGGCCAGGCCCTGTGCACAAAACCCCAATCAACCATCGTTTACTATTGTGGCCAAGAAAAACGGCAATCAAGGAAGCTGTTCTTGCCAAAGGTGCAACTATTTTTTCGAAACTGAGATCGCAAGTGATAAAAGATGTTGAGAGATGTTATTGGTATGGAAAAAACAAAAAACAGATAGCACATATGATCTCAAGCGATCATATGTGAAAAGGCTAGGAAGTTGCATAACGATTTAATTGGGAAAATGCCAGCAACTAGTGGTGATGTGAGTGAATTTAAAGGCCAGCAAAGGTTGGTTTGAGAGATTTAAGAATCGTAGTGGCATACATAGTGTGATAAAGGCATGGGTGAGGGTGCCAGTTTGGACCAAAAAGCAGCTGAAAAATATGTGCAGGAATTCAAGGTACATCGACAGTGAAGGACTGAAATCTGAACAAGTGTTTAATGGTGACACTGACAATTTTGTGAAACACTTAGGAATGTCATAAAGGAACGGGAGGTACAGGCCTCTATGGGCAGATATGTTGTGCGACAGAGGTCCAGTGACTCTCAAGCTGGTCCTAGTGGCATTAAAAGAAGAAGGGAAGTAACCCCAAAAAAGGACTTGCCACTTCAAGTCCAAATGGAAGGGGATTCCCCTTCTAAACACTAAGACCATCAACACACTCCCCTCTTCCCATCCCATCAATCATCACCAGATCTTCAATAAAGGTAAGTATCATGTAACTGTGCATGTCTTCTTCAGTTTGGGTGTATTAAAATTAATATTTCATGTGGTAAAAAAATTTTTTTTCAATACTTTTGGGTGTCTTGCACAGATTAATTTGATTTCCATTATTTCTTATGGGGAAAATTAACTTGACTAACGATTATTTTGACTAACGATGAGCTCTCAGGAACGGATTAATAGCGTTAGTCGAGGGTCCACTGTACTCCAGAATGAATAATATTTGGCATAACACTGAGCAGTTCAACAGAGTTATGAAGAGGATATGGTATACAAATACCATTCTCCTATCCCTGTCTTGGGTCTTATATTAGAGAAAACGGAGTATAGCACAGGGCTGACTGAGATATACACTCGTACTGCACCATAAAACTGAAACAAAAAAGCTATTTTCTTTATATAGATTATCACACATAGCAGCATATGTGTAAAGAACCTAGGATAACCCAAAAAAGTCAGACAACGTGGCTTAATTCTAGTACCTAGCTTGGATTAGCCATATATAATTTTTGGTAAATATTCAATTCCCAGCCAGGGTAGAAACATTAGGCATGTTTCTTTACAACTGTTGTCTATGTTCACCCATCAGTAGATGGGTACCTGGGTGTTAGTCGACTGGTGTAGGTGTTATCCTGGGACACTGACCTAATTTGCTTGAAATACTCTGCATAACAAGCGGCTTTCTATGTAGTAGTATGTCACTGATGTCAGCTAGGCCTGTATACCATATACAGTGGACCCCCGGTTAACGATATTTTTTCATTCCAGAAGTATGTTCAGGTGCCAGTACTGACCGAATTTGTTCCCATAAGGAATATTGTGAAGTAGATTAGTCCATTTCAGACCCAAAACATACACGTACAAACGCACTTACATAAATACACTTACATAATTGGTCGCACTGGGAGGTGATCGTTAAGCGGGGGTCCACTGTACATGTACATGTAGTAAATAAAATTATTATTATTATTATTATTATTATTATTATTATTATTATTATTGTTGTTGTTGTTGTTATTTTCTCAATTGTTTGTTGGGTTATCTTATTGAAACTTGGGCAATGTATGATGGAAAGATGCTTCTTAACGTACACCAAAAAATGAAAGAAATCAGAACATAAATAGCGGAGTTCACTTCTCAGCCATTAGCGGCCGCTTAGCGGTATATTTTTGTATGGTTGTTATGGTTATATTCTCATTTTTTCGGTCTCTTTTGATAGAATGGAAGATATATTACAGAAATAGATATGATTTTGATTACTTTCATGACGAAAAGTACCTTGAAATTGCACTCACAGTAGCAGAAATGTTCTATTCTGTAGCGAATCTCAAGAGTAAACAAATGACGTCACCATCCAATACCTGTCTGCCTGCCAGTCTAAATTCCAATATGTAGTCAAGAATGGGTTTACATTATTTATACAATCATTACAATAATGCAGTAGTCTACATAACAGTAAATCTTTTATTTTTTATGTGAATAAAAATTCCAAATGGTAAGCAAGAGTAATATAAGAGGGGCCTGGAGCTATGACTGATGAACAGAGAAAATGTTATTTTAGTGCCAGGATTGTCTGCATTGTTTATTCTGGACCCTATTTTGAAATTGGCATCTGTGAAATTGGCCAAATTGCCAATTTCTAACCACTTTATTGGGTTGCTGAATTAAGTGAATGGGCAGTTTCTTGTACTCAGTTGACAGAACTTAAGTACATAAGTTTATTCAGGTATACACAAATAACGTTACATAGATTAATCGACATAAGGCAGTGTATGTATAGAGAACCTAGGATAACCCCAGAGAGTCAGAGCAAAGTGACTTATTTGCCAGTACCTGGCATGGGCTTGTCCATATAGATTTTTGGTAAATATTTTTTTTTTCTCGGTTGTTTGTTGGCTATCTCATTGAAACTTTGGGCAATGTATGATGGAAAAGATGATTCTTATGCGTACAACAAAATAAAAAAGATGGATGTAAATAAGGAGTTCACTTTCTCATCCATTAGCCACACGCCTTTGTCAGTATATTTTCGTAATGGTTTTTATGGTTGTATTCTCATTTTTTTGGAGACTCATTGATAGAATGGAAGATATATTACAGGAAATAAACTGATTTTGAGTTGCTTTCATGACGAAAAGTACCTTGAAATTGACTCAAAGTTGCATAAAAAAAGAAATGTTCGATTTTTGCCCGAGATGTCAATGAGCAGTGTAGGTCAAAGTTGGTTAATTTTATAAAGTTGTATTTTAACCAACCACCCTGTATTCCGGCACACTAAAGGTCCCAAGTGATGCCGGATTTTGTGATGGAGGACCTGTATGAATATTCTATATAACTTTTATTTGTGTATAACTAAATAAACTTACTATGAGCCACAAGCACTTGAATAAAGTTTATTTCAGGATACAAAATACAATTACATAGATTATCATACTTAGCATCATACTATAAAATCCTAGGATAACCCAAAAGAGCAGGGTGACTATTTCATAGTATATCCCTGTATCTGGTACCATGTGGTGTCCTTTAAGTATGGTACCCTGTACCAAATGGTACCCTGCACATATATTATCCTGTACTGCATGGTACCCTATTACCATATAGTACAATGTACCAATGGTACCCGGAACATATGATACCTTGTACCATATGGTCAATACATTTTGGTGGCATGAGACACCAGCCAAGACTGAGTGAGTGCGACGCAAGCTAGCTACTGACTCGGCAGTTTTCCAAGAGAAAGTGCTTTGTCACCCACCTCCAGGAACACGTCAAGTTCCTGTATCACTTGTAAATATTAATAAACATTACTAATATACAACATTATGCATATTTTTTTTGTTGTAAACAACTATTGTAAACAAAATAAAAATGGAAATATTAGTGTGTTTTATTTGTTGAATACAACAGTACCATATAGTACCATAACGGTACAATGAACCATATGGAATCATTATTGCATCATATGGTACCATTACACCAATGGACCATAATGTACCATTGCACCATATGGTACCATTTGTACCATATGGTACCATTGTAAACCATAGGTACCATTGTATCATGTGCCATGTACCATATTGTGGCCATAAGGTACCATTGTATCATATGGTGGTGCCATTGTAACCATATGTACCATTGCACCCATGCAACCAATGTACCATATGGTACCATTGTATTCAACACAATAACTGCACAAAATATTTTCATCAATTTGTTTCAATATAACTTGTAAACAAGTTTTTGTAGCAATATAATGATAAATTAGTGCATTTATTGTATTGAATACGAACAAGTGGTGCACTTATACAATATCCCATTATACTGGTCCTCACAGGCCACAATGTTATTAGAAAAAGAAAAAAATTAGAAAAAAAGAAAAGTATAAAAAATCGAAAAAAAAAAAAATGGGATTTTGCAGAATCACTTGATTTGCCACCACGCCAGTACTTTTGGGTCAACTTCCCGCTCCACTGTATCTCGGTAAGTACTGATTAGAATTTTTTGTTTTTGTTTTATTACACTTCACAAAAATATTATCCTTATTCTGTAAGTTTTTTTTTTTTTTTTTTTTTTTTTTTTCTTTTTTTTTTTTTTTTTTTTTTTTTTTAATTGGACACAGGGCTACCACTCTCAATTTGGCCTTGGACCCTGAAAGGGTTAAGGGTTAAAAAATAATAAAAAAGTAAAATACACATATAGTACACTCATTACTTACCTTAAAATATTTGTAGTTTTAATCTAGTGTTAGATGAGTAGTAATTTATTGTAGAGAAAACAAGAGTGGTATATACTGGTAGCCAGCCAGGTCTACCCATACCAGGCCACCCCACCCACGCATAATATTCTATGACATTAGAAGCGTCCTCTACTCTCGATCAATAAAATGCATATGCCATTCACTCATTACGTAACTTAAAATATTTGTAGTCTTAATGTAGGGTCAGAGGTGTGTAAGCAAGATAAAACAAATACAGAAAGATAGAGAGAGAGAATGGGTTACTGAGAGAGGACAGGCGCAGAGTTATGTAAACAAACCGGGCATTCGCGAGCTTTTAAACAAACCAGGGAAAAACGTCTGGTTTGTACAAGTTTTCTCTACATTGATATGATAGATAAATAAAGAGGAACACTCCCATTCTCATGTGCACCATTTTGAGAAGAATGACGCTCTGAGATGAAGGCCAACGAAATGAATAACATCTACAGTTACTCCCAGTAACCGCATTATTTCTTATGTTGGACTAAGAAACTTATTTCTTGCATGTCATTCAATGACAAGTTGCTGGCTACCACCATCACCATATTTATGTTACAGTAATTTATTCTACTGTGGGATGTATTTAAACATATTTTATATGTTAATGCATTGTGTTTATTATAAATTTTTGAAAAAAATATCATAGATGGATTATGAAAATGTGCATATTAACGTAATATACAACATTTTAATGAGACTTGGTGATTATTATTGAGTATAATTATCATTACTAATATGGCATCTCGAGACATAAAACACTCTTACTGATTTTAATGTGTACCTGCGCACCAGCACAGTGTGTAAGTTTATTTAAGTACAGAGTATTCATAATAATAATGATTCATAGTACAGTGACCTCCGGTTATCAGCCGCTTCTGTTATCGGCCAACTTGGTGGTCAGCTGGTTTTTTGGCGCCTGGTTATTGGCTGTTAATTCGGCGATCGGCCGTTTGGGACGCGTCTGCCAGCTGGGGCCACTTGCACGTCAGTTTGACTGTGTCTCTTGGAGGCTGTGGAAGCTTCTGCTCATACATCCAACATTTCACTTATTTTCCCATTGGTTAGTTTGTGTTATATTTACAGTGCAACTGCAAAATAAGTAACCAGGCTCCCAAAGAAAGTTCCTGTGGTAAAGAAAGCATGTATGCATGGGGAGTTTAATGTACACACTAAAATAGAAAAGACAGATGATAAATAAGGGAGTTCACTTCTTTAGCCATTAGCCGCCTCTTTGTGGTATATTTTTGTAATGGTTTTTTATGCTTGTACATGGACCCACCCCCCCGGCATACGATATTATCCATTCCTGAGAGCTCATCGTAATGAGGCCAAAAATTATTGTAAGGAGGCGAATTAATTTTCCCCCAAAGAAATAATGGAAATTAAATTAAAATCCGTGCAAGACAACCGAAAAGTTTGAAAAAAAAAGTTTTACGCACCATGAAACTATTAAGTTTAATGGTCACACAAACATGAAGAAGACCATGCACAATTTAGTAGTACAGTGGACCCCCACATAACGATATTTAATCCCTTCCCGAGAGTCTCATTGTTAATGCTAATGAATTTTCCCCCCATGAGAAATAATGGAAATCAAATTAATTCCGTGCAAGACACCCCAAAGTATTAAAAAAAAAAATAATTTTACCACATGAAATATAATTTTTCATACACACAAACTGAAAAAGCATCACCAGTTTACATGACAACACTTACCTTTTATTGAAGATCTGGTGATGATTGATGGGCATGGGATGTGAGGAGAGAGTCTTAGTGTTTATGTAAGGGGAATCCCCTTCCATTAAGACCTTGAGGTGTCAGGTCCTTTTTTTTTTTTTTTCTTTTTTTTTTTTTTTTTTTTTTTTTCCCCGGGGTTACTTCCCTTCTTCTTTCAATGCACTGAGGACCACTTCAAGTCACTGGACTTATGTCGCACAACATATCTGTCCATAAGGCCTGTACCTGTACCGCCCGTTCCTTTATGACTTTTCCTTAAAGTGGTTCACAACATTGTCAGTGAAATAGTCACCCAGCAACGGCTTGCAATAGCTGTGTTAGGGTGATGTTGCGTGCCATGATGGTTTGCCACTTTAAGCCACATTGCACACACTTCCTTAAATCTTTGGAGTAAACAACTTCTTCAATTCTCACTCCATCCTCTCCTCTTTCTCCCCTCCTCCGAACAGTTTTCCTCAGGTCTGGCCTCATGCTGATGAAGATGATCTAGCAGCTCATCAGTGGTTAGTTCTTCATTGTCCTCCTCCACCAACTCTTTCCACATCTCCCCCCACTAACCTCCAACCCCAAGGACTTTCCCAATGCCACAGTGATTCCTCAACTAGCATAGGTTTTCCCAGGGTTAGCCTAAAACCCTTCAAAAACCTTTTGTCTACACATTCTGGCCACAGTTTTCTTCCAAGCAGAGTTTCAAGGTCCTCTTAGTCACTCCCTCCCCAAAGCCTTACCCTATAAGATTTACACAATTGAGGTATTAAAAGTACTCTGCTTCCAAAACTTCTAGAGTCAATTGAGTTTTCTGAGGTCACACAAATCACCTTTCAAACAGAGTCTTTTGTGGTACAGTTTTTTTGAAGTGGAAATGACCTGCTGGTCCATGGGCTGCAGGAGAGGAGTGGTACCTAGGATGCAAAAACTTCACCTTATGAAGCTCATGTCCCCACCAAAGTCGCTCTGTCCACGTCTGTTAGGATACAAGGTGCATTGGTCTAACACCAGGAGGCACTAAGGTCCTATTTTCTTTTCATTTAGGTAATTTTCACATTGGGGCAAATGCTGTGTAACCAGTCATAGAAAAATTCCCTATGACCCAGCCTTTAGTTGTTTGCCCTCCACAGCAACACAAATTAGCCTTGAGGATATTCTGTTGCCTGAATGCTCTGGGAGTTTCAGAGTGATTACACCTAATAAAGGCTTCACTTTGCAATCACCACTAGCATTGGAACCACATGAGAAGAGAAGCCTGTCTTCATAGGCTTATGTCCTGGGAGTGCCTTTTCCTCCTCCGAGTTATGTAGGTCCTCTGGCTTACTGCTTGATTTTCTCTTCAAAACAGGCCTGTTTTTCAATCGCAATTAAACACCTGATTCAGGTTTCAGTCCCTTCACTGTCTATTGTACTTCCTTGAATCCTGCACAAATTTTTCAGCTGCTTTTGTGGTCTGAACTGGCAGCCTCACCCATTCCTTAATCATACTAGTAGCCACTCTTACTCTGCCTTCTTAAAATCTCCTCAAACCAACCTTTTTGGCTGGCCTTAAATTCACTCGACATCAACACGGAGTGGGATGGGCGAGGGGGGGGCAGGGGGGGAGGAGAGATGGAGGGTGAATTATAGGAGGAGAGAGAGAGCGCGTGGGGGGTTGGGGCGCTTGGGTGGGGGGGGTGGTGGTTGGGGGGTGTGGGGGGGGGGTGTTTATGTGTGAGGATTGGTGTTGGGGGGGGGGTTGGCGGGGGTGATAGTAGATTTGGGTGGCGTGGATATTTGACATACATAGACAGATAGGCAGGAGATAGCATCCTAAAGAATGGTATATGCATAAGGCTGGGGAGCCATTTTCACTAGTATGCGATGATGCACAATCGAGGTATGTTAAGATTTTATGGCTGATCTCCTGCTATCTGTTTTTTCATTTATCCCCACAATAAGAGTCCTCTCAACATTTCTATCACTGCGATCTCTGTTTCGAAACACAGTTGAACCTTTGGCAAGAAACAGCTCCTTGATTGCCGTTTTCTGGACACAATAGTACGTGGTATTGGGGTTTAACTATACAACCTTGGCCAGCTCGGAGACACGCACTTCGCTTTCATACGTAGCAAATGATCTCTTTCTTCATCTCTATATGTAATTCTCACCCTTATTTCCTAGCTTGGCACTAGAAGCTTTCTTAGGGCCCATGGGTCACTTATTTTTGCGGATAAAATCACCAAAAAACACTGTAATAATACGAAATTTTCCTGATTGTATGCTTGGATGTTACCGCGGAGGCGTGGCTGGCAAACAATGCCACCGCGGAACATGTGAGGCAGCTCAGGCCTCACATTGACGCTCTCGGGATGAAATTGGCATTGATCGGGTTTTTTTAGCGGTATGCGAGGCAAAATCTTAGTGATGAAAATGTATCGGTATTGCGGATTTAACGATTGTTGTGATGCGCAACGTTATGTGGGGGTCCCGGGGCGGGGTGGGGGGGGGGCGGGGGGCGGGGGGCGGGGGGGGGGGGGCTGTGAGCGAGGCGGGGGAAGGCTGAAGGCGGAGGAGGTGGGAATGATTATTGGGGACTTGCGAGGAAGGCGGGTGATCATAGCGGCTTTTGTGTGCATCTAGTGGTAGGTGGGTTAGTCTGGGGGGACGTATTTTGTTCTCTGTATGGTGAAGGTTTTAAGAATGGGGATGTATATTAGGGGGGGTGGCGCTGAGTGTCATAAGCTCATTGTTTAGACACACGGTAGTTGAGATTGGTAGGCCCCTTCCATTGGAGTTGAGGTATCAAGTCCTTTTCCGGGTTACTTCCCCTTCTTCTTTTAATCCACTAGACAGTTTTAGTCACCTTGGAGCCTCTGTCGCACAACCATATCTAGTCCATAGAGCTCTGTACCTCTCGTTCTTTATGATTTGTCGAAAGTGGTTCACAACATTGTCATTGTAATAGTCACCAGCACGGCTTGCAATAGCTGTGTGAGGGTGATTTTCATTCATAAAGGTTTGCACTTTAAGAGCCACTTTGCACACATTTCCTTAATCTCTTTTTCAAATATTTCCAAATAAATTCTCACCCTTTTTTACCACAGCGATGGCACTAAAGCTTCTTGGGGTCCACAGTGAATTATTTTGTAAGTTACAAGCATTCTAAAACACTTTGATAATGTGAAATTACCGAATGTTATGCAATAGATGCGACCCAATTGGCCTGGCTTGCGAACCCTGGCGCTGAGGCCACACATGGGACCGATGCGTCCCTGAACATGTGAGGCGAGTTTTTTAACGTGAGGCGAGCCAAAAATTTTTGCTTTAAAATGTATTGTATGCCGGATTTAACGTAATGGGATGCCATCGTATGCCGGGGGTCCACTGTATTCTCGTTTTTTGGTCTCATTTGATAGAATGGGTGATACATTACAGAAATAGACATGATTTTGATTGCTTTCATGACAAAAAGTACCTTGAAATTGAGCTCAAAGTAGCAGAAATGTTCGATTTTTGCTGATATTCAAGTTGTTGTAAGTCAAGTTGGTTAATTTTATTAAGTGTATTCTAACCTAACCACTCTGTAATCCGGCACACTACAGGTCCCAATGATGCTGGATTTGTGATGGAGGACCTGTACTGTTATTATTATGCGTATTATTATTATTATACATATTATTATTAATATTATTATATAAATACTAATTTGTAATTTTTATTCACACAAAAAATATAAGATTTACTGTTATTTCTTATTGCAATAATTGTATAATGTCAACCGAAAAAAAAAAGGAAAAATATATATAAGCATAACGACTGCATATTGGAATGGACAGTGACGTTAGTTGTTTACTTCTTAAACATAGCCAAGCAATGGACCATTTCTCCTACGTTGAGCTCAATTTCAAGGTACTTATCGTTGTGAAAGCAATCAAAATCATATCTATTTCTGTAATATATCTTCCATTCTATCAAATGAGACCAAAAAAATGAGAATACAACTATAAAAACCATGTAACTATACCGCTAGTGTGGCTAATTGCTGAGAAGTGAACTCCATTATTTATGCTTAGATTTCTTTCATTTTTGGTGTACATTAACCCTTTGACTGTTTCGGTTGTATATATACGTCTTACGAGGTACAGTGTTTGACGTATATATACACCTACCATCCGACGTACGACCTGCTTGACTACGACGACTCGAACTTACGCCCGTGTTTTTTATGCCAAATTTCTGGGAAATAAACAACTATTTGTGTTGTACACAGTGTTTATCCTAAACCTTACAGTATAAAATACAGTACTAAGCACATAAAAAGTAAATAAACATGAAATACCAAAATAAAACAAATCACAAGACATTTACAAAAATGTTTGTTGATATTCATTAGTAAAGGTTTTCGACTTACGACCATTTCGACTTACGACCGGTTTCTCGGAACTGAACTCGGTCGTAAGTCGGATGGTAGGTGTACTCATAAATTCTAGTGGCTTCAAATGAAGCAGGAGAAAGCTGGTAGGCCCACATGTGAGAGAATGGGTCTGTGTGGTCAGTGTGCACCATATAAAAGAAATCCTGGAGCATCAGTGTAAAACATACTGAGAAAAAAAAAATCTCTTGACCGTTTTTTTTTAATTAACCCTTTCAGGGTCCGTCCTGTAGATCTACGGCTTCACGTTGAGTGTCCAAACCATAGATCTATGCCAAAATTCTAGCGCCGTCAAATTTAGCGCGAAAGCTCTCATACGCCTACATGTGAGAGAACGGGTCTGCGTGGTGGGTGTGCACCATAAACAAAAAATCTAGGCGCCCGCATAGCATTGTGGAACGCCGGCTCAGTTACCTTGTTTCACCATGCCTCGTCGCAAGCAGCTCTACTCCAATGGAAATTGGTGACTTTCCTCTTCCTATCCGATAGTTTCTGACACTGATGGAAGTGGAATTGAAAGACGAATTTATGGCTTTTGATCATAGTGACCGAAAGGAATGACCAAGGATATCGATAATTAGTGCAGAAAAACCCTGACGATCCCAACCTTCTACTTCTGGTGTGGGCAACTCGGGACTCAACGGTCCGGTTGTACCTCAATGCAAGAGAAAACTAATATTTTCGCCTGGCCAGGCCTCCTGACTTCTCTCTATATCTCTACTACTCTCTCCTCGTAATGATGATGATAGTGACATGGATTGTGATTTTATTGCGCTTGACGATCATTCGAGTAGGTAGTGAGGAATCAATTCACCAGTGAAGCGTCGGTATGTTTTACGCTGCCGCATGCGCTTGGGTAGTGTAACCCTATGCTGTCCTCAGTGGGACGGAGTACATCCCGGAGTACATTCCCGTGGCCCTACACCAGGTTTTAGATAGTGAAGTGAGATGATGTGGCTACACTTGGCATGGATAGACCACAGGCATCAGTAGATGGTGGTAGTGGTGACCGGTAGTGGGGGCATTCCCCCGCGCCCAGGGGGGGGGGGGGGGGGGGGGGGAGGTGTTAATAAGAAAGAGTGAACAACAGCCCAGGCTGGGACCCACACTCTGACTTCCTAGTTCAAGGACAAAGCGGAAGGTCAGCAACACCGACATGCCCACCACAACCACCCGCACATCAGCTATGAGTCCAGGATCCACCGCAAACCGTAAATGTGGATTGGCAGCAAAATCCCAACTTTTGGTTCCCAACCCCACCACTTTGATGACTCTCAAAGTGGAATTCTAACTACTTGTCCCTTGGAACCACGGCCAATGAACTGGAATCTTTGAATTATTCTTTGACCACCATGATGGAAAATATTGTCAGGGAAAGTAATAGTATTTTTGAGTAAACCATGGCAAATACGATCATATCACTCACATCAAGACTACACCGTGAAAGGACGACTGTTGCAGAAATGTGTTTGCTTTTTGCAACAATAATGCTTTATGCCTCATGTCTATAAGCATAATATAAAAGCAACTGGCCCCAACAGATCGGCTCGGTAATTTCTACCCCGTCTTCAGTGAAATCATACCCAGTGAACAGGTTTAATCTTACTGTTACATATGTTGCACTTCACTGGAACAAAACCAGGCCTGACAGAAGTGACAGGTTTATACAAGATTTAGAAAATGTTTTTATGATCTCAACAAAAGTTCATCATATACTTTTATCCATTCAAGAATCTGTAATTTGACGAGTCTTTGATTTTGTTCAACGGTAGACTGTCATTCAACAGTATATACCTAGCAAGAGAAACGCTTTGGTAAAAAACTGTTTGTACTCTGTGGACCTGTGACGTGGCCTGGTGTTGGATATTGTTGTATACACGGGAAAGTAAACATTGAAAAGAATACCAAAGTTATTGGTATCTCAGTGACCTTAGTGAGAAACATGATGGCACCTTATCTTGGTAAGGGGCATACATTATAACCGATAACTGGTACACAACCCATTACTCAGGATTTTCATGCGAGTGAAAACAAGACAGATGTGTGTGGCACAGTGGCGTTTTAATCGTAAACAGATGCCCAGGCTCAACGCAGTGTGCTCGTGGTGTTGACGTGCAGGTGGTTTACTGCCAATGACATCATGGCATTTACGGTAGCAGACAAACAAGATGTCACATTGTTTGACAACCATTCACCGTAATGAAATGCAATACAGTGGCAAGTTGATCGAGTGACTAATGAACATATCGAAAACAGTGACAGTGATTGATTATACACAAAACATGCGCTTGGTTGACAATGTGACATGCAGATGGGTTTAGTTTGATGTGTTCTAAGAGTTACAAGTGGTATATGAAACTTTTTCTTCCATCTCATGGACAATTTCAATGCTCATGCATATAATATGACCAAATACAAGACTTGCAACAGACCACCTATGGTGAATTTTTGTTTGTCTGTGTCAGACAAACTCCATAATGAAGTACCAGTTAAAACACCTGCTATACAAGAAGGCCCTCGAATTACTCAGGATTATACCCAAGCGATTGAGGAGGGAAGTGTATCATTCATAATACACCTTCCTTCAACTCAGAAGAAATTTCTCAGAAGAGATGCATAGTCTGTGCACAAACAAAACGACAGCAACAAAGACGCAAAGACACTCGGATTTTATGTTGAAGGAATGTAAGGTGCCTCTGTACATGGTGCCTTGTTTCAAGGAGTTCCACAAGCTCCAGCAGTTCTAAACCATGGTCCAGTGATTGTAAATATGTAAATATATGATAGAACATAATATTATACAAAAGATTTGTGCATGTTTTATTGTAATAAACAACAGTGTAAACAATAATATGAAATAATAACTTTAGTGTGGTTATTGTGTTCATACTGTGAGATTATATATATACATTATAAACAGTATTGGACTCTCAGGCCCCAATGTTAGTAGGAAAAGAAAAAAAAAAAAAAATTGGAAAAGAAAAGAAAAAAAACTACAAAAAACCGCTAAATAAAGTAATGCCGCGTATGTCGAAATCGTCGATGTTTGCCAACCACCACATATTTTTGGACAAACTTCTTGGCACGTATCGGCCGGTAAGTACTGATGAGAAATTATTTTTTGTCTTAATACCTTCACAAAAATATGCTCTTTTAATTTCTGTAAGAAAAAAAATAACTTTTTTTTTTTCAAAATTTCTTGGACACTGGAGCACCCCTTCAGATTTTGGCCTTGGACCCTGAAGGAGTTAAAATGCTCAAATTTGTGGTCCGATGTTTTGTATAGAATATTATGGTTGTATTCTTGGTTTTCCTGGTCTCATTTGATAGAAGGAAAACATATAGAAATAGAGGTGATTTTGATTGTTTTTTCTATAAAAAGAACCTTGAAATAGAGCTCAAAGTATGGGAAATATTTGATTTTTGCCAATGTTCACAAGTAAACAAATGATGTCATTGTCCAATAAATGTCCAAGTAGCCATTCTAATATGCAGTCATGAATGGGTTGACATTATTTATACAATTATACAATATTCAGTAGACGCTAACAGTAAATCTTCTAAATAGAAAGCAAGAGTAATATCAAAGGGGCCTGGAGACGTGACTGATGAGCAAAGAAAACGTTATTTTAGACTCAGGAATGTCTGCATTGTTCATTCTGGACCATATTTTGACATTGTCATATTTTTTAATTTTTGTGAAATTGTCATATTTTTTAATTTTTGTGAAATTGGCCAAATTGCAAATTTCTGACCACATTATTGGGTAGTTTGAAAATTGTAAATGGGCATTTTTCTTGTACGTCATCAATAGAAAAAATGGAGTTCTAAAGAAATAGCTATGAGTTTGGTCGACTGGAACAATGGAATTAGCTGAAAAATAGGCTCAAAAGTGGCGAAATCGCTGATTTTGTAAATATCGCCAGGTCGCTAATCACAAGAGCGTAATCCATTATGGTTTTCTATCAAATTTCGTTTTTTTTTTTGTGTCAATACAAGTGGGAAAGATTCTCATCATTTCATGAGTTTTTTTTTTTTTTTTTTTCAAATTTTGCAACACCAGGAGACACCGCGGATGGCGGTTGCGACAGCCAAGGGTTAAGAAGCATCGTTCCATCAACATTGCCCAAGTTTCAATAAGATAGTCCCCAACAAACAAAATGAGATACAATTCCCGAGATCCAAGAAGCAAGACCCCTAACGAGTGTCAAGACCTGTCTTGAGGAGTCTGCTCGCTTATGGAAATTTTTGCTTCGCTTATGGAACAAAAAATCGACCCCATCGACTGCTCATATTTGAAAAACTCGCACGTAACACGCTCACAAGTAGAGGTTCCACTGTATATGTATGTCAAACACATTGCTCATAAGACATATAAATAGGCAATCGAAACAGCCAAATGGTTAAAATGTAGCAATAAACAGGTATTAACCCTTAAACTGTCCAAACATAGATACATTAATACAGTTGGATATGCGCAAGGCTCCGAACGTAGATCTACGTTCATTTATGTGCTTTCATATGGGGAAAAATAGAAAGGAGGACGCTACATACATGAACATAGATCTACGTTTGTACAGTTTAAACCCAATACGTGCCCATATCGTAGATCTAACGGATTTTACTTCAGGGTCCAAACGTAGATCTATGCCAAAATTCTAGCAGCATCAATTTGAGCGCGAGAAGGCTGGTAGGCCTACATCTGAGAGACTGCTCTTGGGTGGTCAGTGGCGCACACCATAGAAAAAATCTGGACGCTCGTATGGCATTGTGGGAATGCCGCAAGTAGCTTTTGTTCATCGTGGCCTGGCGCAAGGAAGCCTCACTCCCACTCACTCTCCTGGGTGAATTCTGACTCTCCTCTTCCACAACTTTACAGTCTAAGACTAATGGAAGTGGAGCTGAAGACAAATTCTATGGTTTTAAACCATATGGTACCATTGTGGCATGTGGTAACAATGGTGCCATGTCATACAGTGGTATCTTATGGTTACAATGGTATATGGTACAATGGTACCATATGGTACAATGTACCATATAGTTACATTGTTCCATATGGTACATTATGCAATAATGGTAACAGGACCACTAACTGGGCAATAAGTCTTTCTGACTTTTTTGGGTTATCCTAGTTCTCCAAACATAGCTGCTAAGTACGTCCACCATCACAAATCCGGCAATCAGTTATCGGTTCCTTCAGTTATTCAGCCACTAATTTTGGCTAACATAATTTCAAATTTCCAGGGTCCCCCACAAAAACCTGCTGTACTTGTTTGGTGTCGCTACTTGCTGCATAAGTCATTCAATTTCTTTTTCTCCATTTAATTGTTTTTTAACCTGCCTTACTTTTAGCCCTAGCCTGGTTCCAATGAATAAAGAGAATGCTTCTCATTATGTAAAGCACCTACACATTACATTATCCATTAAAGAAAAGTGCTTTGAAGCCACTGTCGGTTGCCATGACTCAGTCTCAGAGAGCAGAGAATAATGCTTTATTATTACGCTAATATCACACGACAGCTTATTTTGCCTATCACAATTGATCTAATATGTACATAAGCAACATTATAATAACATAAAACATGTTAAATACTCCAGAATGATAATATTTGGCATAACACCGAGCAGTTCGACGGAGGTATGAAGAGGATGGTATGGTTTACAAATACCATTCTCCTATCCCTGTCTTGGTGGCTTATTAGAGAAAAAGAGTATACACAGGGCTAACTGTGATATACACCGTTACTGCACCATAAACATAAAACAAAAAAGTTATTTCTCTCTATAATTATCACCACAGCAGCATGTGTAGAGAACCTATATTACCCAAAAAAAAGTCAATGTGGCGTTATTTTTAGTACCTGGCTTGGGTTTGCCATATATGATTTTTTTGGTAAATATTCGATTCCCAGCCAGGGTGAAACATTAGGTGTGTTTCTTTACACCTGTTGTCTGTATTACCCATCAGTAAATGGAACCTGGTGTTAGTCACTGGTGTGGGTGTTTATCCTGGGCACTGACCTAATTTTCTTGAAATGCTCAGCATAACAGAGCTCCTATCTATATAGTAGTTATGTCACTGATGTCAGCTAGGACTGTATAACATTGTACATGTAGTAAATAAAGGATATTATTATTAATATTATTATTGTTATTATTATTATTATAATTATTATTATTATTATTATTATATTATTATTATTATTATTACAGTTGCCCTGCACTCTGAAGGAGGGGTGTTTAATGTTGCGTTTTAAAAATTGTAGTGTAAAGCACCCTCTGGCAAGACATTGGATGGAGTGAAATGATGTGAAAGTTTTTCTTTTCGGCCACCCTCTTGGTGGAATCGCCAGTGTGGTAATAAAATAAAAAAAAATATATTATATTATTTTTCTCATTGTTTGTTGGTTATCTTATCAAACTTGGGCAATGTATGATGGAAAGATTTACTTCTTTAACACCCTTTCAGGTCCGTCCCAGTAGATCTACGGCTTTACTTCAGGGTCCAAACCGTAGATCTACTCAGAGCTCAGCTCACTCTGATAAACTGTGAGTGGTACATTTGGGCCTAGATATGAGAGAATACATCTATGTGGTATGTGTGGCACCACATGAAACAGATCCTGCAGCAATGTGTATAATGAGAGAAAAAAAACAAATCATGATTTTTCGATTAAACAGCGACTTTGTCAGTGTTTTTTCGTATGTTTTTTTATAGTTGTTATTTGCGATTTTCTGATCTTCATTTGATAGAATGGAAGACATATTAACAGAAATAGAGATGATTTTGATTGGTTTTATCACTGAAATGGCTTTGAACTGAGGCTCAAAGTAGTCAGAAATGTTAAATTTTTGCCGATAGTTCAAGAGGTAAGACAACGACCTCACACGTCTAATACACGCCAACTGGTGGGTCTAATATGCAATCACAAATATGGTGATGATATTTATACAATTAATTACAGTTTTGCATAACAGTAATCTTCTATTTTTTGGTGTGACTAAAAATTCATTATGTGAATAAACAATCAAAATGGAATTTATTTTAAAGTGCAAAACAGAGGAAAAGTTAGTTTTAGTTCCAGGAATACCTACATTGGTTTATTCTGGACCTATTTGAAATTGGAATCTTTTGAACTTTGTGTTAAATTGCGAAATTACCAATTTTCTATCACTTTAAATTTTGTATTGAAACAGTTGACTTGGCGATTTTTTTGTGCTCAGTCGATAGAATAGAAGTAATATACTAGTGAAATAGCTAAGAATTTGGTTGACTGGAATAATGTAATGACCTAAAATGGGAGTCAAAGTCGGCAAAATCACCAATTCTGTCAATATCGCTGACACAATCAAAATACGCAAGAGCATACTTTCGTCAATTTTTTCCATCAAATTTCGTACTTTTTTTGTTTAATTACCTTCACAAAAAGGATTCACTACCAATTCATAAAAAAAAATAACAATTTTTTTTTTTAAATTCTTACACTGGGGCACCACATCAGATTTTGGCTGGACCCCTGAGGGTTATAATGAACACCAAAAATGAAAGAAATCATACCCCACCATAAATAGCGGAGATTCCTTCTCGCCATTAGCGGCCGCTAGTCGGTATATTTTTGTGTGGTTGTTTATGTATATTCTCAATTTTTTTTGGTCTCGATTTTGATTAGAAATGAAAGATATATTCAGAAGTAGATATGATTTGATGCTTTCATGTGAAAAGTACCTTGAAATTGTGCTCACAGTAGTGAAACATGTTTCTATTCTTTAGCGAAGCTCAAGAGTAAACAAATGATGTCACCATCCAATACCGTCCCCGCCTGCCAGTCCAAATTCCAATGCATAGTCTGGGTGACATTATTTATACAGTTATTACAATAATACAGCAGTTGCATAACAGTAAATCTTCTATTTTTTTGTGAATAAAAATTCCGAAAAGTTGTAAATGAAAAACCAAGAAATAAAGAGGGCCTGTAGCCGTGACTAAATTAACAGAGAAAATGTTTATTTTAGTACCAGGAATGTCTGCATATGTTTATTCTGGAGCCTAATTTGAAATTGGCATCTGTTGAAATTTGTGTTGAAAATTGGCCAGATTGCCAATTACCTAACCACTTTATTGGGTTGCTGAATTAAGTGAATGGGCAGTTTCTTGTACTCAGTTGACAGAACTTAAGTACATAAGTTTATTCAGGTATACACAAATAACGTTACATAGATTAATCGACATAAGGCAGTGTATGTATAGAGAACCTAGGATAACCCCAGAGAGTCAGAGCAAAGTGACTTATTTGCCAGTACCTGGCATGGGCTTGTCCATATAGATTTTTGGTAAATATTTTTTTTTTCTCGGTTGTTTGTTGGCTATCTCATTGAAACTTTGGGCAATGTATGATGGAAAAGATGATTCTTATGCGTACAACAAAATAAAAAAGATGGATGTAAATAAGGAGTTCACTTTCTCATCCATTAGCCACACGCCTTTGTCAGTATATTTTCGTAATGGTTTTTATGGTTGTATTCTCATTTTTTTGGAGACTCATTGATAGAATGGAAGATATATTACAGGAAATAAACTGATTTTGAGTTGCTTTCATGACGAAAAGTACCTTGAAATTGACTCAAAGTTGCATAAAAAAAGAAATGTTCGATTTTTGCCCGAGATGTCAATGAGCAGTGTAGGTCAAAGTTGGTTAATTTTATAAAGTTGTATTTTAACCAACCACCCTGTATTCCGGCACACTAAAGGTCCCAAGTGATGCCGGATTTTGTGATGGAGGACCTGTATGAATATTCTATATAACTTTTATTTGTGTATAACTAAATAAACTTACTATGAGCCACAAGCACTTGAATAAAGTTTATTTCAGGATACAAAATACAATTACATAGATTATCATACTTAGCATCATACTATAAAATCCTAGGATAACCCAAAAGAGCAGGGTGACTATTTCATAGTATATCCCTGTATCTGGTACCATGTGGTGTCCTTTAAGTATGGTACCCTGTACCAAATGGTACCCTGCACATATATTATCCTGTACTGCATGGTACCCTATTACCATATAGTACAATGTACCAATGGTACCCGGAACATATGATACCTTGTACCATATGGTCAATACATTTTGGTGGCATGAGACACCAGCCAAGACTGAGTGAGTGCGACGCAAGCTAGCTACTGACTCGGCAGTTTTCCAAGAGAAAGTGCTTTGTCACCCACCTCCAGGAACACGTCAAGTTCCTGTATCACTTGTAAATATTAATAAACATTACTAATATACAACATTATGCATATTTTTTTTGTTGTAAACAACTATTGTAAACAAAATAAAAATGGAAATATTAGTGTGTTTTATTTGTTGAATACAACAGTACCATATAGTACCATAACGGTACAATGAACCATATGGAATCATTATTGCATCATATGGTACCATTACACCAATGGACCATAATGTACCATTGCACCATATGGTACCATTTGTACCATATGGTACCATTGTAAACCATAGGTACCATTGTATCATGTGCCATGTACCATATTGTGGCCATAAGGTACCATTGTATCATATGGTGGTGCCATTGTAACCATATGTACCATTGCACCCATGCAACCAATGTACCATATGGTACCATTGTATTCAACACAATAACTGCACAAAATATTTTCATCAATTTGTTTCAATATAACTTGTAAACAAGTTTTTGTAGCAATATAATGATAAATTAGTGCATTTATTGTATTGAATACGAACAAGTGGTGCACTTATACAATATCCCATTATACTGGTCCTCACAGGCCACAATGTTATTAGAAAAAGAAAAAAATTAGAAAAAAAGAAAAGTATAAAAAATCGAAAAAAAAAAAAATGGGATTTTGCAGAATCACTTGATTTGCCACCACGCCAGTACTTTTGGGTCAACTTCCCGCTCCACTGTATCTCGGTAAGTACTGATTAGAATTTTTTGTTTTTGTTTTATTACACTTCACAAAAATATTATCCTTATTCTGTAAGTTTTTTTTTTTTTTTTTTTTTTTTTTTTCTTTTTTTTTTTTTTTTTTTTTTTTTTTAATTGGACACAGGGCTACCACTCTCAATTTGGCCTTGGACCCTGAAAGGGTTAAGGGTTAAAAAATAATAAAAAAGTAAAATACACATATAGTACACTCTTTCTTACCTAAAATATTTGTAGTTTTTAAATCTAGTGTTAGATGAGTAGTAATTTATTGTAGAGAAAACAAGAGTGGTATATACTGGTAGCCAGCCAGGTCTACCCATACCAGGCCACCCCACCCACGCATAATATTCTATGACATTAGAAGCGTCCTCTACTCTCGATCAATAAAATGCATATGCCATTCACTCATTACGTAACTTAAAATATTTGTAGTCTTAATGTAGGGTCAGAGGTGTGTAAGCAAGATAAAACAAATACAGAAAGATAGAGAGAGAGAATGGGTTACTGAGAGAGGACAGGCGCAGAGTTATGTAAACAAACCGGGCATTCGCGAGCTTTTAAACAAACCAGGGAAAAACGTCTGGTTTGTACAAGTTTTCTCTACATTGATATGATAGATAAATAAAGAGGAACACTCCATTCTCATGTGCACCATTTTGAGAAGAATGACGCTCTGAGATGAAGGCCAACGAAATGAATAACATCTACAGTTACTCCCAGTAACCGCATTATTTCTTATGTTGGACTAAGAAACTTATTTCTTGCATGTCATTCAATGACAAGTTGCTGGCTACCACCATCACCATATTTATGTTACAGTAATTTATTCTACTGTGGGATGTATTTAAACATATTTTATATGTTAATGCATTGTGTTTATTATAAATTTTTGAAAAAAATATCATAGATGGATTATGAAAATGTGCATATTAACGTAATATACAACATTTAATGAGACTTGGTGATTATTATTGAGTATTATTATCATTACTAATATGGCATCTCGAGACATAAAACACTCTTACTGATTTTAATGTGTACCTGCGCACCAGCACAGTGTGTAAGTTTATTTAAGTACAGGTATTCATAAGTATAATGATCAGAGTACAGTGGACCTCCGGTTATCAGCCGCTTCTGTTATCGGCCAACTTGGTGGTCAGCTGGTTTTTTGGCGCCTGGTTATTGGCTGTTAATTCGGCGATCGGCCGTTTGGGACGCGTCTGCCAGCTGGGGCCACTTGCACGTCAGTTTGACTGTGTCTCTTGGTGGCTGTGGAAGCTTCTGCTCATACATCCAAACATTTCACTTATTTCCCATTGTAGTTTGTGTTATTTTTACAGTGCAACTGCAAAATAAGTAACCATGGCTCCAAAGAAAGTTCCTGTGGTAAAGAAAGCATGTATGCATGGGAGTGTAACAGACATGCAGGGAGTGTAGCAGGGATGCTGGGAGTGTAGGAGACATGCAGGAAGTGTAGCAGGCATCCAGAAAGTGTAGCAGGCATGCAGAAAATGTAGCAGACATGCAGTAAGTGTAGCAAGCATGCAGGGAGTGTAGGAGGCATGCTGAAGATTAGCAGACATGCAGGAAGTATAACAGGCATGCAGAGAGTGTAGCAGGCATGCAGGAAGTGTAGCAGACATGCAGGAAGTGTAGCAGACATGCAGTAAGTGTAGCAGACATGCAGAAAGTGTAGCAGGCATACAGGAAGTGTAACAGGCATGCAGAGAGTGTAGCAGACATGCAGGAAGTGTAGCAGACATGCAGGAAATGTAGCAGGCATGCTGGAAGTGTAGCAGACATGCTGGAAGTGTAGCAGACATGCAGGAAATGTAGCAGACATGCAGGAAGTGTAGGAGGCATGCAGGGAGTGTAGCAGGCATACAGGAAGTGTAGCAGGTATGCAGGAAGTGTAGCAAACATGCAGGAAGAGTAGCAGGCATGCAGGAGTGTATCAGGCATGCAGGAAGTGTAGCAGGCATGCAGGAAGTGTAGCAGGCATACAGGAAGTGTAGCAGGCATGCAGGAAGTGTAGCAGGCATGCAGGAGTGTAGCAGGCATTACAGGGAGTGTAGCAGCTGCAGGAAGTGTAGCAGGCATGCAAAAAGTGTAGCGGGCATGCAGGAAGTGTAGCAGGCATGCAGGAATTGCAGGCATCGGAGTGTGCAGGCAGCGGGGAATGAGAGCAAAAGGAAGTGGCAACATGCGGAGTGTAGAAAGCATGAGGAAGTGTAGAGGCAAGCGGGGGAATGTTCAGGCAGCAGGAATGTAGTGGTCCTAGGGGCATAAAAGCCAAAAAAGAAAAGTAACCCTGGATAAGGACTTGGTCCTAAGCCTTATTGGGAGGGGGGTTTCCCCCATCCAAAACATAAGCCCTCCCTCTTTCCCCCCTTTCCCTATCTTCATAAGCCAGCATTAGTTTTTCAAAAAGGGGAAAATTTATTTTTATGAATTTTTAATTTTTTTTTTTTGTGAATTTTTTGCTGAAATGGATTAATTGTATTTATTATTTCGTAGGGAAATATTTTTTCGGTTTTTTGGCCATTTCTTTTTCAGCTGACCTTTCTGAATGGATTCGGCCAAAAACGAAGGTCCACTGTTATATAAAAAAATTTTTTTAAAAACATTTGAAATTTTGGGTTTCCAGACATAATGGAGAAAACTGGTGTTAGGAGACGGAGAATTAAAAAAACTGGGGGGGGGCGGGGTGACCAATTAGAAAGTCGGGTGGGGACCATAGCGGTTTTGGTCAAATTTAAAAGCCCTTTATCAGGGGAATCGTAAAGTGAAACCCGAAAGTGGGGCCCTGTATGTAAAAAGGGGGTAATAAAAGTGAAATGGAGAGAAAAAGGGATGGGGATAACAAAAACTTGGGTTTAAAGATTAATATCAATTGGGGGGTGGAGTAGGGGAGGTAAATCAAATAATATTTGGGAGTGCCTGTCACAGATGGGTTTTGAAAGTGAGGGAACAAAGAATTGATGAGGGGTTAAAAAGGTTTTGGGGGTGCATGAGGAGTCTTGAGACAAAGAACATTATCCATAGAAGCAAAGGGGGAAATATAGGGGTTATATTATCCAACGTTTTTTTATAGGTGAAAGGGCTGGGTTGTGAATGTTGCAACAAGGAAAAGCTGGGGCAGTGGAGAGAGGGGAGGGGAATATTTGGTGGATTATAATGCAGAGAATCTTAGTTTTTGGAAATTAGGGGGTGTGGGGAAAAACCCAAAAATTATTATCCAAAGGGGTGGGAGGGGTTGTTGAGGTGGTTCAACATTAAAAAGGGGTGGAACAAATAGAATACTTTGGAGTGTTAAACTTTTGTGGGGGGAAGGAGGGGAAAAAGGGCGGCCTAGGAAAGGGTTTGGGTGAGGGGGAAGGAGGGGTGAGGGGCTTTTTACTTCCACAAGCATCGTGACATTTAGATAGGCAAAGGAGACAAAGGTTTTTTATATTTACGTGCTGTTTGGAGTTGAGCAAGGTAACATTTAGAAGGGATTCAGGGAAACCCGCAGGCCAACTTTATCCGGTGATGGGAGGTACAGTGCTGGATTCTGAAGGAGGGGGGATAATTTGCAGTTTTTAAATGTAGTGTAAGAACACCCCTGGGAAGACAGTGGTGGAGTGTTGAAATTTTTTTTTTTTTTAGGCCCCGCCTTGGTGGGAAATGGCCCATTTGGTTAAAAATATAAAAAAAAATATTAAACCATTATAAAATTTTTTAAGGTATATAGTGCCTTTATATTGATGCAATGTTAATTTTTATTAAAACCTACAGATTACAGCCGCAGCCTGTGAGTGGGTTTTTGGGGGCAGAAATGATTCCTGCAAATAGTTTCCACAAAAAAAATTTGGGCCCAAAATACAAGCACAGCAAAGTTGCCCGTCAAACCCCCTTTTTCTCTAAAAGCACGACACGAGACATGGAGAAGGATTTCTTCAAAAGGCAATTTTTTTTGACACTTTTGCCGTAAAGAGACTTAGCTGTAGTTTGTTTTTTTTTGTACCCAAAGTCAGGTTGGGTTTATTTTTCCCAATTTTATAAAAGGCTTTTAAATTAAAGTTGGAAGGAAATTTTTGGGGTGATTTTTTGAAGAGTGTTGAAAAAATGCGTTAACTTCATACATGGGAGCAGGGAGGGGGGCCCTGATGGGATAAAGACAGAGATGTTTAAAGACTAGCCATATTGATTGGAGTGGTTAAGGGGGCTGTTCAATAATGCTGATAGAAGGGAAGGCAGCAAGGTTGGAAAGAGCAGCAAACTCTTGTGTTGAAAAAAAAGGGGACAAAGAATGCAAGATTTGGGAAAAAGGGCGATATGCCAAGTAAACTTTGAAAAAAAATTAAAAATGTGGGTTTAAAAGATAAATTGTCGGAACCAAGGCCCCAAGGGAAAAGTAATTTTGGGTTTTTTTAAAAAAAATTTTGGGGCCCCCAAAATTTTTAAATTCCCCCCCTTTTAAAAAAAAAAAAAATTTTTTAAAAAAAATTTTGTTTCTAATAAAAAACCCCCCCCCCCCCCCCCAAAAACTAAATTTTTTTAAAAAAATTTTTTTTCCCCCCTTTCCCCCCCTTTTTAAACCAAAACCCCCCCCCCCCTTTTCCCCCCCCCCCCCCTGCCTTTTTTTCCCCCCCCCCCTCTTTCCCTTTCCCCCCCCCCTTTTTCCCCTTTTTCCCCTTCTTTCCCCCCTTCCCCTCTCCCCCCCTTTCCCTCCCCCCTTCTCTTTCCCCTTTTCCCCCCCCCCCCCCCCCCTCTCCTTTTCCATTTTCTCTTTCCCCCCCCTTTTTTTTTCCCCCCCTTTTTTTTTCCCCCCCTTTTTTTTTTTTTCCCTTTTTCCCTTTTTTTTGGGGGGGGGGGCCCCCTTTTCCCCCCTTTTTTTTCCCCCCCCCCCCCCCCCCCTTCTTAAACCCCCTTTTTTTTCCCCTTTTTTTTTTTCCTCCTCTCTTTTTTCCCCTTTTTTTCCCTTTTTCCCCCCTCTTTTTTTTTAATTTCACCCTTCCCCCTTTTTCCCCTTTTTTCCCCCCCCCTTTTCCCCCTTTCCCCCCCCTTCCCTTTCTCCTTCTCTCTCTCTTTTTCCCCTTTTTTCCCTTTTTCCCTTTTTCCCCTTTTTCCCCCCCTTTCCCCCTTCCCCCTCCCTCCCCCCTCCTTCCCCCTCCTCTCCTCCTCCTCTCCTCTTCTCCCCCCCTTCTTCCCCCCTCTCTCTTCTTTTCCCCTTCTCTCTCCCTCCTTTCTCTCTCTTTCCCCTTTTCCCTTTTCCCCCCTTTTTCCCTTTTCCCCCTCTCCCCCTTTTTTTTTCCCTTCCCCCTTTTCCCCCCTCTTTCCCCCTCCCCTCCATTTTCCCCCCCTCCCCCTTTTTCCCCTTCTCCCCTTTCCCCCCCCCCTCTTTCCCCCCCCCTTTCCCCCCCCTTTCCCTTCTCCCTTTTCCCCCCCTTCTTCTCCCCCTTTTTTGGGGGGGCCCCCAAATTTTTAAATTTCGGGGGGGGGGGGGAAAAAAAAAAAAAAAAATTTCTTTCTTGGGGGAAAAACTCTCAAAATTTTTAAAATTTCCTTTCCCCCAAAA
>NW_026473557.1:0-10984 GCF_026875155.1 Cherax quadricarinatus | reverse complement strand
TTACACGGATGGATAAAACCATTGTAAACAAAAGAGAAAATGACTAAAGGGATTTACTGTGTAAGGAACCTCCCGTATGAAGATAGACTTAAAGCCTTAAATCTCCACTCTCTGGAGAGGATGTAGAATGAGGGGAGGATATCATTTATTTATTTATTTATTTATTTATTTATTTATTTATTTATTTGAACATGATACAGAGAGTACAAGGAATACAATTTTTAAAGCGCAGCATCCCCAAAGCCCCTTGTATGCAGGGCATTATGGGCAGGCTTAAAATTTTAACTTAAGATTAACTAAGCAATGATATATACAGTGGTAAAAAATTATTGTAAAACAGATAACAATTTTGTACAAATGAGTATTAAAAAGAAGGTCCATATGGTCATTACGTGTTGGCTGTGTAACCCAGTAGAATGGATTTATTCTGTTAGTAATGAAGTTAAATAGTAACAAAGTTTGATTGGGTCACAGGTGATATTTATGAGATACAATAATGAGATACATTTTTATGAGATACAATTTATGAGATAAAAATTATTCAGTATTTATTTATTTTGTGGGTGAGTAAGTGATTTTTGAGAAAACTTGAATTTATAAACAGACAGTGTTCTTTTATATTCACAGGTTAATGAATTCCAGATTTTAGTGGCCTTTTATGTGCATTGAGTTTTTGCATAGTGTGAGATGGACACGAGGAACATCAAAGAGGTGATCTGTGTCTTGTGTTATGGTCATGTGTTCTGTTGGGGTTTGGTAAGGAGATGTGTGAGGGAGGGTTTATGTCAGAGTTAAGTGTTCTATGTATGTAGTAGGTGCGTAGTAAGTATGGATGTTTTGTATTGTGAGTAGGTTTAGGTTTTGAATATTGGTAGAGTGTGCTGTCTGTAGGGGAACTTGTTATCATTCTGACTGCAGCCTTTTGTTGGGAAAATTAGTGGTCTGGATGGTTATTGTTGTTGGCCCCATCCCACAAATTCCATAGGTGAGATGGGGGTAAATAAGTGGTGATATAGGGCCGGAGGGTTGACTGTGGAACTTAGTACGTTTCTTCGATAGTATGCCTCGGTCTTGGAAATTTTTTTGGAAATTTGTTGTATATGTGCTTGAAATTTAAGTCTATTATCAAGGTGGATTCCTAAGAATTTTCCCTCTGTGAGTTTTGTGATAGGTGATCCATTTATCATTATGTTAAGAGACACATCTGCAGCTCTGTTACCAAACTGAATGTAGTAGGTTTTGTCAATGTTTAGAGTAAGTTTGTTAGAGTCAATGTTTAATGTAAGTATGTTGAAGTGTATAAGTGGATGACGGGCATAAACAAAGGAGATATTATTAAAGTACTGAGGGTGCTGAACCAGGCAAGAACCAGAAATAATGGATTTAAGTTGGATAAATTTAGATTTAAAAAGGACATACCTAAGTACTGGTTTTCTAACAGAGTTGCGGATGCGTGGAACAATCTTCCGAGTAGGGTGATCGAGGCTAGGACCTTGGGTAGCTTTAAAAAGAGATTGGACAAATATATGAGTGGTAGGGGCTGGGTTTGATTGGTGTCATTTGGAACGGGAGGGAAATTCCTTTGATAAGGACCTGCCTTGTAAAGGGCCAAATAGACCTTCTGGGGTGTTCCTCCCTTCTTATGTTCTTATTGTTCTCGGTATTGTGCCTTTTTTTGTTATTTATAGATGGAAAACAAGAATAAATAAAGGGAATATAAACAGTGTGCTAGAATTATCTAGCCAAGACAGGACTCGCAGCAAAGGATTTTAAATTGGAAAAATTCAGATTCAGGAAGGATATAGAAAGCACTGGTTGTTAATGAGTTGTTTGGGTGAGTGGAAACAAGCACCCGAAGTACCGTCATAGAAACTAAAACGTTGTGTTGTTTTAAAAATAGATTAGATAAATGCATTAGTGGGTGTGGGTGGGTGTGAGCTGGATCTGACTAGCTTGTGCAAATAGGTCTGATGTGCTCCTTCTTTAAGTGGATGTGACCTGACCCGAATAGGTTTTGGGGCATTTGGCTTAACCTGGTGGGGACTTGAATTGTCTAGCATGGACCATTAGGCCTGCTGTAGTGTTCCTTCTTCTTATGTTCTATTAAAAAAAAATTTAAGACACCGGCCATGTCCCACCGAGGCAGGGTGACCCCAAAAAGAAAAGAAGTTTTTTCTTTTTTACATTTAGCAAGAACTGTGTATAAAGCAAAAAAGTGTAACATTCAATGAATTGCATTCAGTTTTTTTCCAGATTTACAAACTAATTTTTTATCCTCCGAGAAGGTCACCATATAATGCCCAACATATTTTTTTAATTGATGCAATTGATATTTCCCCATAGCCTAATAAATATCTAAATTTTCTCTGGGAAAGATAAAAATTTGTTAAAATTTAAAACCGATGCAAATGTTATAGTTATATAAAAGGGAAATTTAATGTCTCGGACTGTTAAATAAAATTGGCAGAATCAGCCCTAAGATTCCAAATTTCTACGTGAACCTTTTAAAAATTTTGAAGTCAGTCAGATTTTGGTAGGATGGACTTGGAAACAAATGTCTCAGTTTATTAGCAAGATGGAACAAAATAGAGCACAATAAACAATGAAATATTTGTAATAATGCTGGTTTGAATTCCCAACAATATATTTGGTAAAGGATACACGTGCTTTAATGCGAATTGTTTTTTTGGGCAACGTTTCGTCCTTTGTATTGTTTGTAAGGGCCCGGGGACCAAAGCTTTTGGGGAGAGCAAAAACGCTGCCACAAAAAAAATGTCACTTTAGTTGCACGTGTACCCTTATACCTAACAATGACCTTTTTCCTTGAGCATAAAAATTCCATTTTTTAAATTTGTAAAAAAACTAGGAATTGGTTTCTCAATTTTTTTTTATAAAATTGACAGTTTTGTTCGTCCAAAAGGTTTTTATTTTTCTATTTTTTGGGGGGGGGGTACTCTGTTGTAATTTTTAATGAGTGGTGAGACTTTCCGGTTATCATATAAAATTCTAGAAAGACAGAGTGCAAAATTATGCAGAATTACCGCCCCCTTACCCTTGTGAAAATTATTATTTTATATTTTTATTTTATTATTATTATTATTATTATTTTTATTATTATTATTTTATTATTATTTTTATTATTATTTTTTATTATGTGGGTAAAATTATCGATAAAAATTTACAGGGTTTTACTAAATTATTACGTGCAAGAAATTTGGGTGGGAAAGGGGGACTTCGTACTGTAGGCCCCCCAAATGTCACATCTCGAAGTTTAAGTTTATATGTTTATTATGCACCCCATCCCCATCCTGTGGGCGGTAGTAAAAAGTTTACAGAGGTACTTAAGGGTCCGGGATGGGCCTCAAAGTTTTGATGCTGGAAAAGTTACAGAGGAATAAATTTTCACAATTTACAAAGGTAAGAACTCACAATTTACAAAGGTAATGAATGACAAGTTACAAAGGAAATTTTACGACAGAGGTACACAAGGGTCCGGGGAAGGGGCTCCAAAGTTTTATGGCTAAAACTAGGTAAAAGGTAAGAACTCACAATTTACTCCCTACCACCTCACAAAAAAAGACCTAAAATTAAATTAGTAATTACAATACTAAAATAATTTTCTCTAAAATTTTAAAGTTTTGGGGACTGAGTTTTTTTGGTTTACTTGCTGGGTCAAAAAAATAAAACAATTAGTACATTCATTAAAATAGTGTTAAAAAGAACTTTGTATTATCCCTACCATTTAATTACTGTAGATAAAATCCCGCCACAATACCCCCAAACACCTAGACCCTACATGGCCATTAGAGATCAAAATGATGGATAAGGGTGTACCTCCCGTGAGTAATGTTGTACCCCTTTTTTTTCCACCACCCACACGAAAATTTGGGGGCTGCAAATTTCCTGTCTTAATTCTTCCGGGGAAACATTAACGGGGGTTTCCTAATTAAATTCAGGCCAAAAAACCGCATTTGGCCTCCAAGAACCCCTATACATTGCACCACTTGGTCCAGTGTTCAAAATTTAAAAAATCAATTGGTATCCCCCGTCCGCATCATTCTGGCTCTTCCAACCCTCCTTTCCAAAGGGTCAGATCAGCAGCGTATTACACAATTATTGAATTATTAAAATTTACACTGTAAATTCAGGAAAACCCAAAAAATTTTCAAAAAACTTTGTTTTTTTTCTTTTCTCTCTCTCTCTCCTCTTTTTCTCTCTCTCCCCCCCTCTCTCCCCTTCTTCTCTCCCCTTTCTCCTCTCTCACCCACCACACACAGATTTAAATAGAAAAAAAATCAAGAGGATCAGGCAGGACTTCAAAGAGCCCTGGCAAGCTGGACCCCTGCCAGCAATGGCTCTCAAATTTTAACCCCCCCAAAATGCAAAGTCAAAAGATGGGGAAAGGGGCAAAGATAACCGCAGACGGAGTAAGGGCTAGGCGCCCAAAGACTGAAAACCACATCAAGGGGGAAAGATTTGGGCTGGTAAATACCGGCACGCCCCCGGAACACCATCAACCAGATAACTGCTGAGATTGGGCGCCTGGAAAACCCCTGAGAATAGCTTTCCCGATACGTCAGTAAGGAGGGGTTCAACTGTTCACTGGTACGTCAGGTCATACGGAGTATGCAGCACAAGTTTCGAACCCAATCGGTCAAGTACGTCAAAAAATTTAGAGAAAGTGAAAGGTTTGCAACAAGGTTAGTTCCAGAGCTAAGGGGGATGTCCAAGAAGAAAGGCTAAGGGAAAAGGCTGACGACATGGAGAAGAGGGGGTTAGGGGAGACATGATAACGACATAAAAATGCTGCAGGAAAGATAAGATGGACAGAGACGGTGTTCCAGAGGGGGGACACGAAACGGGGGGAAATTTGGAAGCAAAAGCTCAGATGAAAAAAGGGGATGTTAAAAATATTTCTTCAGTCATATTTGTCAGGAAGTAAATACCTAGCAAGTGAGTAGTGGAGGCGGGAACCATACATGTTTAAGACGAGGTATGATAAAGCTCTTGAGCGGAGAGAGAGGATCTAGTAGTAAGAGGCGGGGCGGGAGTGGTCTCGACCCCTGCAACCACAAAGGTGAGTAAGAAAATACATGACTTTTTTAAATCACAGTTCTGGTATTTTAGAAGGGGGAAACTTTTTGGGGAAAGTGTGCAGTAGACGACAACATGGGGCACGTTTGCTGTTGAGAAGCAAAGGTTTAATAACTTACTTCTTGACTGCCAGAATTACATTTTGGGTATCCCAGTTTTAAAAGATTGATAGACCACTTTGTAGTGGGGTGGGAAGAAAAAAAGAAATAAAACTAAATTTAAAATTTCCAGGGTTCCCATGAAGGGATGTTCCGGATTTTCTCCCTTTTTCTGCGCTTTGCGGTTTCCCCTGATGTTTTGATTGCAACATAAGAGCCTAGAGCTAATTAAACTCCCCCCATGGTTATTATGCATGCATATAATCCTGTGTTCGCACCAAATGTCTTTGCAGAAACAGTGACGGTCCTTGTTTTTCTACCCAGGTGAACAACGAAAATTTTCGTTCCCCATGCCAATCTAATCACACAACCCCTTTTTTCCATGCCCCAGCTTGAGGAAACATTAATGTGAGAAAACCATGAGAATCTTAATGATAAAGCTGAGCCTCGGAGGTTTGAGGCATTTCTGTGCTGGGTGCCGAGCTACACCAAACATTCTGGGAATTTCACCCAGTGGTCGAGAAATATCTCCAGCCAGTTTTGGCTGAGCTTTTGTTCTTTTGCAGCCGGGTGGAAATATCGTCCGCCTTTATTGAGTGGCCTGGCGCTGCAATGGGAAAAACAGGCTTCCAGTTCTCGATTTGTTTTGCTTTCCAAGATACAAAGCCTTTTTACAAAATATAAGATGACCAGCATGTGTATTTACCTTTTTTCCAGTCGATTTTTAGCTCCTGACCCCACTCGAATTTTTTACGGTGGTTTCATAAGGGATATGTATCCTGACTCCAAATCGCAATACACGATTCAAAGAAATCCGAAACGGTGGGTTTAAACCCCTGGAAAGCCCCCGGGTGGAAAAAGCTCTAACTTCAAACGGTGAGTGCCCGGGTTCTATCCCCGGTATTTTTTGGGGGAAACATTGGGCGGTTTCCCTTACACTTGTGTCTTTTTTCATCATCGTAAAGGTTTACCTGGGGTTGTTGACGGGTGTGGGTCGCTCCTGGGTACAAAATGACCAAATTTGCCCGAAATACCCCCAAAAAAACAAGTGGCTTTATATAGTAATGCACTGATGTAGCTAGCCCTTTTATCCCTTGTGCATGATTTTAGAAAAAAGATATTATTATTTTTAAAAAGGAGTCCAAAACCACAGGGCCCTTGCTCTGAGTTCAAGCCCCAACCTTTCCGGGGTTTTGAAAAATGTTCCTTCCAAAAAAAAAAAATAAAAATAGGAAAAAAAAACCTGAGTCTTCGTCTTAAAAAGGTTTTATTTTTAATTTTTACTATGGTATCTTTTCTATTTTCTCACGAGTTTTTATTGTGATATTTCCATATCTATATTTATAACTTTTTCCCTTTTTCTCCACCAGCATTCTTACCATCAGTTATTTCCTGCCTGTGACTAAAGTCTGATAATTTTCCTGGATTCAACAGTGACTTATGCTTCCTTGTGTCTCATTGTTCCGATGTTCAATGTAAACTCTTGTTTCCTAACCTATCAAATGTTTTTATCTCTTTTAAATGTTATCATATTTTCCTTGGTTTTCTTTTTCTATGGACACAGATTTGGTTGTAATTCACCTATACATCAAATTTTGGTTGCGCTTCCCTCTACATCAATTTGGTTTCTGCTTTATACTACATCGATTTTTTTGTCTTCACCCATACATCGATTTGGGTTTTAACTTTCCCCATACTAATTTGGTGCTAGCTTCACCTACTACATCAGATTTGGTTGCTAACTTCACCTATACATCAGATTTGGTTGCTAGCTTCACCTACTAATCGATTTGGGTTTCTAACTTCATACTAAATCAGATTTGGTTGCTAGCTTCACCCACTAATCGATTTGGTTGCTAACTTCACCCACTAATAATTTGGTTTCTAGCTTCACCCAAATCAGATTGGTTGCTAGCTTCACCTATACATCAGATTTTGGGTTGTAGCTTCACTAGTACATCAATTTGGTTGCTGCTTCACCTATACATCAGATTTGGTTGCTATCTTCACCCAGTACATTTAGATTTGGTTGTGTTAGTTACATGTACATCAAACTTTCCCCACAATGGTACCGTCTGTTGCAGATTTCTTACTTTTTTTGTTGATTTATGTACCTGGTCAGTTTTTCATCCTGCGGTCTGAAATTGTCATTACAGTGTCCCTAATAATTATTTTCAATATTTACTGAAAATTTTATATAAAGTTTTCTCGGCACGCATATGCTGCTGATACTTTTGTCATATGTATCCCGTCTTACTCGCCACCCGCTTCTTTAAAATTTCTTAAAATTCAAAGCTTTGTAATTGTTGCCACTAAATTCAGTAGCCATTGCATAACCATCCCCGTAAATTTAAAAAAACGCCTATTTGGAGCCCCTTTTGTTTCCAGTTTGTATTTTTCTCGATGTTTAAATTTGACTGCAAACAGCAGCTCTCTTGGTAGTCATTTAAAAAAAGGAGAACTAATTCCCGCAAAGCTTAAAGAAAAACCCCTTTAATCTTGCCCTTTATTATTTCATCTCTTTGCATTCTCCCTTTCCCCCCGTTTAGGTATCCTTTGATTTATAATATTTTCTTTCCCCCTTTTTTTCTGCCTGTTATTAGTTTGTGATAAAAATGTGGGAGTTAAGGAAAACCCCATGACTTATCAATGGAGTGAAAATTGTCCCCCTCTTTTTGCATTTTGTGTAATGTTACCAGAGCAAAACAGGTTTTTCAATAAAATCCCTGCTGCTTGTCTTTACGAGTCGTTTATATTCTTGCTTCAATTTTCTCTTAATTTATCTTCATTCCGCTGAACAAAAGCACATCGAAGTCAACTCTTGTTCAGCAGAAACCTTGCAGAATATTGAATAACATTCATTGTTTTTCCAAATTTCTGGCATTGCACAGTTTTAGTGATTTCTTTCACATTTCTACTGGTGGGGAACCACGTTCTTAAGGTCCAATGCGAATGTTAGGGGGGTCCCCTTAATATTGAAATATTAAAGAGATTTTTTTCCTCGTTTGTCTACCCCGTTATCCATTTCTCCATTCTATCACAGGTCCCACAGTGAATACTTCTTTGAAAGCTATCGGTGTCCAGACCCTTGTCATTTTTTAGTAAATTCCTTAATTGCTATCTATCCCTTAAAGTAATTTTTTTTGGTGTAGTAAGTAGCGCTACATAGTCGGGGGTTTTTTTAAATTTTATTTCAGTGTCAAGTAATGGTCTGATTTCTTTTTTCTCGAGGTTTACACACAAACCTGTGAATGAGAATTTGTTAACGGTTCAGTGACATTTCTCCTTCCTTTCTTGGGGTTTAGAGTTTTGTAATATTTTAAGAGTAAGATCAGGGTTTTTTTTTTTTTTTTGACATTGTTTTTTTGACAGATTCAAATTTTTTCCCTGTCACTGCTCTGTTTCATCCTCTCTCTGGTCTATCAATTAAAATTTTTTTTTAGTCATTACTAAAAAACCCGTGCAGTATACCCCGTAATTGGATTATAAAAAAACATCCCGTTTTTTGTGTGCGCCCCTAGTATGTGATCACAATTTTTTGTATTGCTGTGGGAAGACACTGTTCTTGATGTGATGTTTTGGGGACATCTGTCTTCTGTATGTGACTGTTTGGGGGGAAATCTGTCTCCTTGTATGTGACTGTTTTGGGAGACATCTGTCTCTCTGTATGTGACTGTATGGGAGACATTGTTTTCTGTATGTGACTGTATGGGGGACTCTGTTCCTCGTATGTGACTGTGGGGGCATCTTCTCTCGTATGGACTGTGTGGGAGCATCTGTCTTCTGTATTGACTGTTGGGGGACATTGTTTCTTGTATAGATGTGTGGGAGAATTTCTCCCCTTATGTGCTGTGGGGGAATCTGTCTTTGTATATGACTGTGGGGAGCATCTGTCTCCTTTTATGTGACTGTGTGGGAACAACTGTCTCTTGTTTTGACTGTGTGGGAGACATCTGTCTCCTTGAGTGACTGTGGGGAGAATCTGTTCCCCTTTATGTGACTGTGTGGGGACTTGTCTCTTGTATGGACTGTGTGGGGGAACTGTCCTCTGATTGATGTGTGGGAGACATCTGTCTCTCTGTATGGACTGGTGGGAGACATCTGTCTCTTTATGTGATGTGGGGGTACATCTGTCTCTTGTATGTGACTGGTGGGGGAAACTGCTGCTTGTATGTGACTGTGTGGGAGACATCTGTCTCTTGTATGTGACTGTGTGGGAGCATCTGTCCCCTCTGTATGTGACTGTGTGGGGAAAATTTGTCTCTTGTATGTGACTGTGTGGGAGACATCGCTCTCTGTATATGACTGTGTGGGAACATCTTCTTCTGTATTTGCTGTTGGGAGACATCTGTCTCCCTGTATGGCTGTGTGGGGGGAAAACGTCTCTCTGTTTGTGCTGTGTGGGAGCATCGTCTCTTGTTTGTGCATGTTAAAATCAAATAAAAACTGTTAATCTAAGAAAAAATCTAAAAGCGAAAAAAAAATTTAAATTACACAATAAACTTGCATATTAACACTACAATATAATAAACATTTTCAACACTACAAAACACTATAAATGAGATTACACCGTAAACCCCACACTAAACATTTTTTTTAATGTTGTAACCACTACACTAAACATCCGGGTAAATCTATGAAAAGTACTAAATATTAACATCACAACTTTAACCCTGCCTAATATTTTGATAAACATTTTTTAAAAAATTTCATTAAAAATTTGTTATACTTTAAAAATCACATTAACATGTGAAAACAAAAAAACTTCACAAAGCATAAAATAACCCTTTTAAAACCAATTTAACATTTTAATCCCAAATTATAAACCGCATAAACATTCAACCAGCATTCGATAACTACAAAAAACATTTATTTCAACTTATAAAACACATAAACATTCACTCTACATTGTTACAAAAACACTTGCATTGTTCAAACATAAAAATTGCACAATATTCAGGCAGTCCTATAATTGCTTCACTAAAATTTAAAGGGTAAAAAAAAAATAACCAGGGCGGGGCTTGAACCCCCGTTGTCGTAAAAACTCCCGACGACGCGTTAGCCCCCTTTGGCCAGCTGGCTATAATAAGATTCATCCAACATGGGATGGTTCGTTAACGATTTTGTGAGTTATGTGACGGCTTTTGAGGGGACTTAGCAGAGTTCGTCAAGGCCATGCTAGGGGGAGTTTGTCGTTAAAAATGCTTCGGGTCACAGTGGGGCCATCTAACCTTCTAGGGATATAAAAATTTCCTAGTTGGATGAATCTTTTTTAGCCAGCTGACCCAGTTTTTCTAACCGTCGGGTTTTGGAGTTTTCGATTTTAACGGGGTTCAAGCCGCCCCTGGTATGGTTTGTTTACAATCGGCATTACGATTTCGTGAGTCTTCAAGGCATCTTGTGTGCACTACAGTAAAAAGTTAACATTAAAAAACGACATAAAACATTCAAATTAAAACCCTAAAATTTTAGTTCAAATTATAAACAGCACAAAACATTGATTAACTTTTCATAAACTTCAAATTTACCTTATTTCATTAACACTAGAAAATTTAAAAAAACATTTACAAAAATCCAAAATTTCATTCAACACAAGTTAACATTTCCAAATAAACAAACGAAAAGCTCTACAATAACTTACATGGTTACTTGAAAAACTTCTATTAAGATTTTGGATGACCACATCGACCAAGGGTTTAGGGGCAGATTACCTCATTTCTCCCTTGTTTTCCGATTTTTCCCCTGTATGGACTGATGAAGCACTGTGTGGCGAAAGTTTCCATAAAAATAAA
>NW_026473556.1:10000-11067 GCF_026875155.1 Cherax quadricarinatus | reverse complement strand
CTTACTTTCCATTCCAAGAAAATGCAATCAACCCACCCCTCTCCGTCTTGCCTTACTGCTGTCACCCTGTCCTAGAACTCCAGTAGGTTTGTGACACAGAATTTTCTGTCCCAGAAACCGTGTTGGCTGTTGTTGATAAGCTCATTTTTTTCTAGATGTTCCACCACTTTTCTGATAATCTTCTCCATGACTTTGCATACTATACACGTCAGTGACACTGGTCTGTAGTTCATTGCTTCTTCTCTGTCTCTTTTTTAAAAATTGGGACTACATTTTCTGTCTTCCGTACCTCAGGTAACCTCCCTGTTTCGATAAATGTGTTGAATAATGTTGTTAGGGTTACACATAGCACGTCTGCACCCTCTCTCAAGACCCATGGAGAGATGTTATCCGGCCCCATCGCCTTTGAAGTGTCTAGCTCGCTCAGCAGCCTCTTCACTTCTTCCTCTGTTGCATGTATTGTGTCCAACACTTGTTGGTGAACCCCACCTTTCCATCTTTCTGGAGTTCCTTCTGTCTCCTCTGTGAACATTTCTTTGAATCTCAGTTTGAGTTACTCACATACTTCTCAGTCGTTTCTTGTGATCTCTTCTCCTTCCTTCCTTAGCCTGATTACCTGGTCGTTGACTGTTGGTTTCCTCCTGATGTGGCTGTACAACAGCTTCGGGTCAGATTTGGCTTTCCCTGCTATGTCACTTTCATATTGTCGTTGAGCCTCCCTTCTTACATGTGTATAATCATTTCTGGCTCCACGACTGCTCTCCTTATTCTCCTCGGTCCTTTGCCTTTTATACTTCTTCAAATCCCTAGCACACTTGGTTTTGGCCTCCCTCCACCTTTGGGTGAACCACGGTCTCATCCTGGCTTTTTTATTATTTCTGTTACCCTTGGGCACAAACCTCTCCTCAGCTTCCTTGCACATTGTTGTCACATATGCCATCATCTTGTTTAATGACTTCTCTGCCAATTCTCTGTCCCACTGAACCCCATTCAGGTAGTTCTTCATTCCTGCGTAGTCTCCCTTCTTGTAGTTTGGCTTCGTTTGCCCGGCTCTTCCTTCTTCCCCC
>NW_026473556.1:0-5000 GCF_026875155.1 Cherax quadricarinatus | reverse complement strand
ACTTGGTTTTAGCCTCCTTGCATCTTTGAGTGAACCATGGCTCATCCTGGCATTTCATTATTCCTGTTACCCTTGGGTACAAACCTCCCCTCAGCCTCCTTGCACATTGTGACTACATATTCCATCATCTCATTAACTGGTTTCCCTGCCAGTTCTCTGTCCCACTGAACCTCATTCAGGAAGTTCCTCTTTCCCTGTGTAGTCCCCTTTCCCTGTATTTTGGGTTTCATTCGTCCTGGCCTTCCTGCTTCCCCCTCCACTTCTAGCTCTACTGTGTATTCAAAGTTTCAAAACCACATGATCGCTGGCCCCAAAGGGGGTTTCTTTCATATGTGATTGTCCTCAATATCTGCTCCACTCAAGGTGAATACTAGTCCAGTCTTGCGGGGTTCATCCTCTCCTCTTTTCTCTTGTAATGTCCCTTACGTGTTGGTACATGAAGTTTTCCAGTACCACCTCCATCATCTTAGCCCTCCATGTATCTTGGCCCCCATGTGGCTCCAAGTTCTCCCATTCGATCTCCTTGTGGTTAAAGTCGCCCATGATCAGGAGCTTTGCCCGCATGTATGAGCTCTTTCTGGCCACTGCAGCCAGTGTGTCAACCATCGCTCTATTGCTCTCGTCATACTCTTGCCTTGGCCTCCTGCTGTTCTGTGGTGGGTTATACATCCCTGCAATTATCACCTTGAGACCTCCAGAGTGAAGCGTTCCTGCTATGCAATCACTTTCTTCTCTGATGTCTCCTCTCCCCCGCTCATCAAAATTCCATCGGTGTTTGATCAGAAAAGCCACTCCCCCCCCCCCCCTCTGTTCCTTCTGTCTTTCTCGGGATTCTGGTATCCCGTTGGGAAGATGGCATCTGTTATAAACCCTGTAAGCTTGGTTTCTGTGATTGCTATGATGTCTGGTGATGCCTCTTTGACTCTTTCGTGCCACTCCTCCCACTTGTTTGTTTATTCCATCAGCATTTGTGTACCATACCTTCAGTTTTCCTTTCCAACACTTTTGGTTTGGGGGGCCTGTGGGGTGGGAGACCTGGTAGCATTACTGTGGGATTCTAGGGTTTGGGGGGTTGGGTGGAAGCTGTGGGTATGGATTGTGTTGGGTGTTGGGATGGTTTTGATAGGTTGTGGGGTTCTGAGGATAGTTGTGGTGTGTGCTTGCTTTGCTGCTTTTGTTCTGCCCTGACTGACCTCTGCTGGTTCCATCCTTGTCTCCTTTCCTAGCTCCTTTCGCTTTTTTGTCCTCTCCCTCAGCTGCTGTCTCTCTTTTTGGTTCTGTCTTTTGTCTAGGAACACCTTCTTGTACTCTTTCGAGCTTCTCCCAACGTGGTTTTTCTTGGAGGATCCTGTTCCGCACTGTTTCTGTCCTGAGAATCTGCTTGATTGGTCGGTTTTCTTCCCTTCAAGTACCCCCCCTATTCTCTGAAAATTTACAATCTCGTCCATGTTCTTCTCCCCCCATTTCCGTGATGATTTTCTCAATCTCCTTTCTTTTTCCTGCCGTCTTTCAGTGTGTGTCCTTTCCTCTTTCCCCCCTGAAGCCCATGGATAAACATGATTTTGCCTTTTCCTCCTCCCATTGCCTCTCCCTCTGTGACTCTGGTTCCTGTCTGTATGTGGTCATTTTCCCTTGATTTTTCCAGTGGCTCTTGGTAGCATGGTTGTGCCTCAGCATTCGACCTATCTCCCTCTCCATCTGCACCCATCTGCTTTCTTTCCACTCCCTGGCCCCTTTTTTGCAGGCTGATAGGACCTTAGCATATTTCATATCTCCTTCCCTTTCCCGTTCAGCTCTCAGCTTCGTATGGTGTGGTTTCTCTGGTCATACCCCTGAGACTTGCTTCAGCCTGTTTACCTCAAATTCTAGGCTTTTACCCCGCTACTGCAGTTTCGACTTGTGCCTCCCAATTCTTCGTCTCCTTCTCCAACCTTTTCTTCCCATTTCACAGAGAGCTCTTTCTCCATTTTTTCAGAAAGCTCTCCTAATTTTTTCTCCATTCTTGCTCTATCCTTTTCCATGTCCTCCATCCATTCCTCCCTACCAGTACCATTGTCATCTGATTCCCTGATTCCTGAGAGTCCCAACCATTTTTTTTTTTTTTAGGAAAGAGAAAGTGAAAAGAAAAAGGGGGAGAGGGGTGAGAGAGAGGGAGAAGGGGAGGGAAGGGAGGTAGAGGGGAAAAGGGGGAGAAGGGGAGAGAGAGAGGGAAAAGTAAGGAGAGGGGGGAGTGAAAAAGGAAGAGAGGGAGAGGAAGAAGAGGAAAGAGAGGAAAGGAGGAAGAGAGAGAGGGGAGGAAGAGGGAGAGGGAGGAGAGGAGAGAGAGGAAGAGAGAAAGGTGAGGGAAGAGAGGAGGAAGAGGGAGAAAGGGAAGGAAGAGAGGATGAGAGAAAGGGGAGAGGAGAGAGAGAAGAGAGTTAGAGAGAGGAGAGAAAGAGGAGAGAGAGAGAGAGAGAGAGAGAGAGAGAGGAGGAGAGGAGAGAGAGGAAGGAGAGGAAGGAGAGGGGAAGGCAGGGGGGGAGCGGGTTAGAGGGTCATTCACAGGAAGGTGTAATCCTGTATATGGGTGTGTGTGTGTCTGTACGTGTGTGTGTGTGTGTTTGGTGGTGTGTGTGTGTGTGTGTGTGTGTTTTTTATATGTGTTTTGCATGTGTGTGTGTTTGTTTTGTTGTGTTTGTGTGTTTGTTGTTGTGTGTGTGTGGGGTTGTTGTGTGTGTGTTGTGTGTTTTGTGTGTGTGTGTGTGTGTGTGTGTGTGTGTGTGTGTGTGTGTGTGCGTGTGTTGCATTGTGTGTGTGTGTTGTGTGTGTGTGTTGTGTGTGTGTGTGTGTGTGTGTTTTGGTGTGTGTGTGTTGTTTGTGTGTGTGTGTTGTGCTGTGTGTAAGTGTGCCCCACTTCTAAGTATTCATATGCTAAAAAATAATCATAGTAATACCCGTATTTCTAAAACTACCAAAAGTGATTCTAGCACTTATCACTTCTACTTATAAAAAAACAGAAAGTAAATTTTGAAAAAAATTTAGCTTGTCTCAGCTTCTAGGAAGTGTCTGACGTCACCCTCACTAGGCTTCCCCCACTAGGCTTCCCCTCGCTAGCTGCTCCTCGCTAGTCAACCCTATTCACCTTATCTATGTTTATTTTGCTCTAATTCTGGTAATAGCTTGCAGGATGAGTGACCCATATCTAACGTGACGCAAGGCCAGGATTTAGAACCCCCAAAAAAAACCCCAACAGGTGAGTGATACTTAAGCTGGCAGTGATTGCATAGCAAATGCCAGATGCGATGACGTAGCGTTGTACACCGCCTTCTATCCACATTTGAAAATTTCTTCACCTTTGATCTTTATTAAACCGTATATGCTCATACATCCTGCGTCCCTCAATGTCACATTATGATAGAATACCTTCACTTATATTTGGGAATACACTTCACATTCGGTTTACACTTTAAATGTATAATGTCACACAACTGTTTGTGACGTCACTGTTTCACAGCTACTGCCCACCTTCCCTTGTTTTATATATTTTTCCTTTCTACTTTTGCTTATTAACTTTTTCACTCTTCACTGTATGGTGCCCCCATTCACTTGTTATCCAATTTTCTCGAAATTTTGAACACCCGCTTCCCCACTCACTTGAATCCCTTTTATATTTGAATCTTGTAGCAACAGAAGCCTACTAGCCACAACGGTTTGACACTTGAAATATTAAAGATTTCAGGCTTCCCTCGACTTTTTTTAACTAATAACTGGTTACACTCCCTAATGTTCACTGACGTGTCACTACCACTTTATTACTGCTAGCACTTCTGCCCAAAACTTAAAACACTAAAGTCTCGGAGCCTTGTACCCACGTCTGCTTTACTGACTGGGGTGTGTGTGTGTGTGGTATGTGTGTGTGTGTGTGTGTGTGTATGTGGGGTGTGTGGTGTTGTGTGTGTGTGTACTCACCTATTTGTACTCACCCATTTGTGGTTACAGGGGTCGAGTCACAGCTCCTGGCCCCGCCTCTTCGCTGATTGCTTGGTTCCTCTCTTCTCCCTGCCCCATGAGCTCTATCATACCTTGCCTTAAAACTATGTATGGTTCATGCCTCCACCACATCACTTTCTAGGCTATTCCATGGCCTGACTACTCTATGACTGAAGAAATACTTCCTAACATCCCTTTTATTCATCTGAGTCTTCAACTTCCAATTGTGAAACCCCTTGTGTCTGTGTCCCATCTCTGGAACATCCCGTCTTTGTCCACCTCGTCCATTCCCCTGCAGTATTTTATATGGGCGTTATCATGTCTCCCATGACCCTCCCGGCCTCCAGTGTCGTCAGGCCGATTTCCCTCAACCTTTTTTCATAGGACAATCCCCGTAGCTCTGGGACTAGTCTTGTTGCAAACCTTTGCACTTTCTCTAATTTCTTGCGTGCTTGACTAGGTGTGGATTCCAAAACTGGTGTGTATACTCCAGTGTGGGCCTGACGTAGATGGTGTAACAGAGTCTTTAAAAAAGAATCCTTACTGAGGTAAACGGAACGCTATTCCCTAGGTTTTTTCCAGGCGGGCCGTAATGCTGCAGCAGTTATCTGATTGATGTGTGCCTCAGGAGATATGCTCGGTGTTATACTCCCCCCAGAATCTTTTTCCTTGAGTGAGGTTTGCAGTCTTTGGCCATCTAAACTATATTGTGTCTGCGGTCCTCTTGCCCTTCCCCAATCTTCATGACTTTTTCAATTTTGGCAGGGTTTAAATTTAAGGGGCCAGTTGCTGGACCAGGCTTGTAGCCTGTCCCGATCTCTTTGTAGTCCTGCCAGATCCTCGTCCGTTCGATTCTTCTCATTAACTTCACATTGTCTGCAAACAAGGACACTTCTGAGTCTATCCCTTCGTTATTCGTTCCCCCGTATACCAAGAACAGCACAAGTTTTCCAGGACTGACCCCCGTGGAACCCCGCTTTTCACAGGGCCCACTTGGGCACCCCGTCGCGTCCTGATCTTGTTTCCCCCCC
>NW_026473555.1:0-10912 GCF_026875155.1 Cherax quadricarinatus | reverse complement strand
GTGACTCTGAAATATGTGGGGGGCAACTAAAGACAATTAAATTTGTAGAAGAAAGACATAAAAAAGGAGGGCACTGATACGGGCCCAAAGGGCCCATGTCTAGTAAAAGTAATGTTTGTTGTTAGGGAAGGAAATTTTTAAAATGACACGAGGCTTTTGTGGTTGTGTTGGGTTTAAGGGAAAAAGAGGAGGGAAAAACACGAGATCAAAAAAATTCTGAGGCGGGGGAAAAGGTGCAAAAAAGGGTTTTGGGGGGTTTAGGTTGTGGAAATGGGAAAAAGGGTGAGAAAAGCGTGTCGTTTGTCTCAGATTTTGTTCGCTGCATACAGCCCCCGTTTTATGAAATTTTGAGGGGGGAGTTCAAATGGGGAGGAGGCGGATTCAATGAGGTGGTTTTGGTTTGTGAGAAAACTGTACTACCCATGGTGTGGAAGGATTGGAAAAACGATAGGAGGGTTTTGGGAAATGTTGGGGGGCGTCAGGAATCGTGGGTAAAAGGGGCGAAATTTTGCTTATAAAAATGGGTTTGTGGGTGAGGGGGTGGAAGGGGGTTTGGAGTTTGGGGGGGGAAGTGCGGACCGGTAAAAAAAATTGGGGAAATTTTTATTTATGGGATGGAGGAGGCCGGAATGAACTCGGAGTTGGTGGGAAAAAAAGGTAGTAAAAAGGATACGGACCCTAAGAGAAAGGGATGTTCCCCTTATATAAACAGCTTTTTGTCATCAATACATTGGTCTTGTAAAGTGTGGAGTGTTGCTGGGTGTTCATTTAAGGGTGCAGGAGGAATGGAAAAGAGGGGGCGTTCGTTATGTTTGGGTTTTGGGGGGCAGGTCAGTAAAGAGGTGGTAAGTCAAACATAGTAGAGGGGAGTGGGACTTTTGGCGCTGGGTCGAGATAAAAGGGACTGTTGTAAAACAGAGGGTTTTTGAGGGGGGGGGGTGGAGGGGTAAAGGGTTGGAAGGGTGATGAAGGTGCGCGAAAAGGGGGGGGGTGTGGAAAGGTTTTCTGAATTTGAGAATATATAAAATTGTTGTTAGTGGTTGGAGAGGGAACAAAAAAGGGTCGGCGGTTTGGGGTGAGTGGGGGAAAACGGAAACAGCGGGGGTATCGGTGTACCCCCTTTTTGATTTGGGGAAAAAAATATGGAATGATTTCAGAAAGTTTTTGGTTGATGCGGGGTGGGAGAGTTGGTTTATAGATTTTATAATGGGGTTTTTTGCTTCAAAGACTACTTGCTCGAATGGGATTTGGTAGGAAGCGACCCCGGATCATTGTAATGAACGAGAAACAGCTTTTCACGCCTTTATTTCTGGGAAGAGTTGGGGGAAAGGGTCGGTTATGGTTAGCAAGAGTTTTAGATTGTTTGGGGGGGTAAAGTAGAGATTCTGCGAGCCCTAACTTTTGAGATACGAGGAGTTCTGAGGACGGGGAAAAGGGGCTATTATGTACTTTAGTAGCGGATTTCCTGTTTTTTTCTAGGGGAATGAGGGACACGGGGGGGGGATTAGAATTAGAGCAGTTGCGGCAGGTATATATCGCACGGTCTGCAGGAATAAACTCATTTATGGGGAACAGTGGAAAACTCTTTTTCCGGATTCATACCGCAACATTCAGTCAATGAACTCATTTTTTTGGCAAGCTAATTATATGTAAGGGACTGTTTTCTCTTTAAGACGGGTCACTTAGTTTTTTGGAGGGGGGGGGGCGCTTGATGTAAGGTTTTCGAGAGAGTTTGTGTGGATTGGAAGGGCATGTGAAGTGTGGTTGTGTTTGTCATGTATGTTGCGTGTGACAGGTTTTGCAAAGCCCGTTTTTGTATCACTTCACGTTTTGTATTTCAAAAAAGAGTTCTTAAAGGAGAGCTCGAGTGACGTATCAGGTCTAAAGATGGATAAAACAAAAAATAAAGTGTTTTGGAACGTATGATTATACCAACTACATTGAGTTCATGTAGGGTGTACCCACTAGTTAATTTTGTGTACTTCATAGTATATATTACGAAAAAAGTGGTGGTTTTAAGAATTTTTTCACATATTGTCTCTCACATAATTATAATTTCCACAGTGTCATGTGACACGTCGTTACATATCTAGGTCAGTATTGTTAAATCTGGTATTCATACCGTCATGGTTTTGTCCTGTGTAATGTAAGCCGTAAGTGGTATGATTACAGTTGGGCACCTTTGGGTGGTAGAGTTTTAAGGGATAGTTAGGGCAGGTGTTTAAAGGGGAACTTGTACTTGCTAAATACATGTGATATACGGGGGTTGTGTTTGATGGTTTATAGGAAACTGTGTATTATATATCTGTAAGGGTTATTGTCTAAGAGAAATGTTAACTCAAGTTTTGGAATCCATGTTTGCATGGTAATTATAGCCTCTGAATATTGATAGCTGATATGTTCTTTTGTCATTTTGTTCTATGTATTGTAAATTATGTATTTACATAGATATGATACAGGTCCGGATATCCGCTTATATAGTAGTTATTATGGGTGGGGCGAATAGGGGTTTTATGAGTTATTACTGCAGGTCTTTAGAATCTTTGTTAGTGTAGGAGAACCTTTTGGGCCACAGAGTTCTTATCTCCATTTTCAGTTTTGGAGGTTGTACGGCCTAGGTCGCTTGAAGTGTATATTGCAACAGTCAGAATGTTAATTATGGAATATGATGTACGGTGTTTTATGTTTTGTTAGGATACCTGTTTGTTAGGGCAGTGTTTTTCTATTTTTAATTTTATATGTTGTATATGACGGTTTAAATAAAATATAACAAAGTATGGTGATGTGGCATCAAAACTGTTAAAAAGTATTGTAATAATTGAAGGAATTTTACTGAAAGAAAGAATATAGACAAACTTGTTGGAGAGTGATGTTATAATTTGTGGTGAAGGTGGATAGGGAAGTGTAAACCCTTTTGGAACTAACAGAACAACTCCTTTGTGGTAGTTGTGACTAAGGTGAGTAATGCAATTGTGAAAGTGTATATAGACGATGTTAAGGCATTTTCAGTTAGTATGCAGATACTAACATGGTTGGTACAAACTGTCTTATCTTAAAAAGAACTGAAAATTTGGGTTTTTTAGTGTGTTTTCATATCATGTTTCTGTATTTTGGGGGAAAAATTTTTTAGTTCCCAAAACTAATTTAAAGGGGAAAAAAAAGGGGTTTGTGCCCATTTTGGGTGGCGGCAGGGTTTTTTAATCCTGCACTTTGCAGGTTTTGGTGAGTTTTAAACAGGGTTTTGGGGTTTTTAGTGTTTTGGATTGGTGGGGGTTTTAAAATTTTTGATGTTGAAAATTGTAAAAGTTTTAACTTGGTGCATTTTTTTGGGGCAACTTTTTAAAAAGCTTGTTTGCTTTTTTTTTTGTATAGTTGAAAGTTAAAAAAAAAAAAAAAAAAAAAAAAAAAATTTTAAAAAAAACCCCAAAGCCCTCAAATTAATTTGGAAAGTTCTTTAAGACCCTTAAAAAAAAATTTTATGGGTTTTTCCTTCTTGGAAAAAACAACGGGGGTATGGTTTTTAAAATTAGATGTGCCCTTGGTTATTTTCTGTGCCGGGTTGTTGAAATTATTTCCAAAAAAGGGAAGAAGGAGTTTTGGCCCTTCTTTTTGGGAATTTTCCCCCAATTGTTATCAAAATTTTTGGGAACCCTTTTTAACACTTTCTTTTTTATCCTTTTCATTTCCCTATTTTTCCCCTTTTACTTTATTGTTTTTAAATTAACTGCCCTTTCTTTACTTTTTCTTAAAATTTATTTTTCCCGGGCTTTATTATTCTACTATCATTTTTTTTCCCCGATCATTATTTTCTTCTTTAAATTTTTTACTCCCCTTTCATTACTATGCTACTACACTATAGTTTTACTATTTTCTAAAATTTCATTATTTTTATTTTTTAAAAATACAAATTCTGTTTCATTCCCACTACTATTATTTTTATACTATTACTATTATCATTTCCCTACTCCTTTTTAACTTTCTACTACAAAAATCTAAATTAACATTACTACTTTTACTTTTAAACATTACTACTACTCCCTAATTTATCGTCGGGTCTGGAAAATTCCCCCCGGGAAATTAACATTTTTTCCCCAAAACAATTTCTATAAAAAAATTTCTCCCCAAAATCTTGCACTCACATTAAACATTTTTAGTTAATTGTTTTGTAGAGGAAACTGTCATAACTGGAAAAAACCCCTTTTACTGACATTTTCTGAGGGGGTTACAAAAAGGGAAACACCTTACGACGGGTTACGGAGGTTTTTAAACAAAACTATTAACCCCTTTTATGACAGTCACTTGGTGTTACAAAAAGGGTTTTCCCTTTAAACTGCCCGTCATGAGGTGTTACTTAACTGGTAACACCTTCTGCAGTCACTGAGGTGTTATAAAACGGGAAAACCCCTTTATGACAGTTACGGAGGTGTTACATACTGATAACCCTTACTGACATTTCACTGAGGTGTTACTTAATTTGGTAACACCTTACTGACTTCCTGGGGTGTTACTTTAAATGGTAACACCTTTACTGACAGTCATGGGGGTTTTGAAAAAACGGGTTTAACACCTTCTGACAGTCATGGGGGTTTTAAACATAATGGAACACCTTACAATAGTCCCTGTGGTGTTACTTAAATGGAAAACCCCTTACTGACAGTCCGGGAGGCGTTAAAAACTGGAAATTTACCTTTTGACAGTCAGGGGGGTGTTAGTAACGGGGGTAAAAACCTTACTGACGTAAACGGGTGTTACGAAACGGGTTTAAATCCTTACTGCCCAGTCACTGGGGTGTTACATAACTAGTAAACCTTTTGACAATCATTTCAGGTGTTAAAAACTGGTAACCCCCAAACTGACAATCACTCGGTTTTAATAACTAGTAAAACCTTACTGCAATCACTCAGGTGTTACTTTTAACTGGTAACCCCTTTTAATGAAAAATTTGGGTTACAAAAATGGTAACCCCTTAAACGGACAGTCACTGGGTGTTACATAACTGGGTAACACCTTACTTTTCCGTCATTTAAAAGGTGTTCCCATCCCCCCCTTGGAACCCCCCTTATTTGGACAGGCCCCCCACCCCCAGGTGGCCCCCCATAACTGGAAACACCTTACTGTCAGCCCACGCAGGTGTTCCCTAAGGGAAAAAACCCCCTTACTGACAATCACTCAGGTGTTACATTAATTTGGAAACCCTTACTTCTTCACCCCGGTTTTAAATTTAATTGGTAACTCCTTTTTGCCCAACCCACTCGGGGGTTTTTAAAAAGGGGTAACCCTTACTGTAGTCACTCAGGTGTTCCCAAAAACTGGTAACCCCTTACTGACAACACTCAGGTTTTACAAAAACCTGGAAAACACCTTATGTGGGCCCATCGGGGGTTTTAAACATAACGGGGTAACCCCTTTTCGGTCAGTAAACTCAGGGTTACATAACGGGAAACCCCTTTTACTGACAACCCATCAGGTGTTACATAAGGGTTTTAAACCTTATGTCAGTCATGGGGTGTTAAAAAAAAACTGGTAACCCCTTACTGACAATATGGGGTTTTAATTTTGGGAAACCCCTTTACTGCGGGTCACTAGGTGTTACGAAAAAACCTTTGGTTTAACCCCTTTAAATACAATCCCTGGGTGTTACAAACTGGAAAACCCCCTTACTGACAGTCACTGAGGTGTTCAAAACTGGTAACCCCTTCGGGACGTCACTGGGGGTGTTTTTATAACGGGTTTAACCCCTTATGAAAGTCATGAGGTTCAAAAACTGGTAACACCTTACTGACAGTCACTGGGTGTTCTAACTGGAAAAACCCTTATGACAACCCACTCAGGTGTTACATAAATAGTAATACCTTACGGGACAATCACTCAGGTTTTAACTTTAATAGTAACCCCCTTACTGAAAAATCGGGGTGTTCAAAAACTGGAAACCCTTTACTGACAGTCACTGGGGTTGTTCCAAAAAACTGGAAACCCCTTTATGACAATCACCGGGTTTACATAACTGGGTAACCCCTTTACTGAAAAATCCCCAGGGGGAAAATTTAACGGGGAACACCTTAGGGACAATAAGGTGTTACAAAACGGAAAACACCTTATGACGTCACTGAGGTGTTACATAATGGTAACCCTTACTGACAAAAAGGGTTTTCATAATGGTAACATTTTAAATGACAGTCCCTGGGGGTGTTACAAAAAAGGTAAACCTTTCTGAAGGCACTGAGGTTTTAAACATAACTGGTAAAAAACCTTACTGACAGTCACTGGGTTTGTTAATAACGGGGAAACCCTTACTGACAGTCACTGGGGGTGTTACAAAACTGGTAACCCTTACTGACAATACTCAGGTTTTTTCATAACTGGTAACACCTTCTGAAAATTTTCACTCAGGTGTTAAAAAATTGGTAACACCTTACGGGAAATAATTTTAAACAAAAAAGGGTAACACCTTACTGCCAGTCACTGAGGTTTTTACAAAATGGTAACACCTTACTGCAATAAGGGGGTTTTTTTAATGGAAACCCCTTTAAATAAACAGCCTGAGGTGTTACAAAACTGGGAAAACCCCCTTTAAATTGACAGTCACTGAGGTGTTACAAACTGGTACACCTTACTGACAATCACTAAAGGTGTTTTACAAAAACTGGTAAAAACCCTTAAATGACAAAAAGGGGTTTTTGCATAACTGGAAACACCTTACTGAAAATAAGGTTTTACAAAAAGGGAAAAAACCCTTACGACTGTCCCCTTAGGTGTTACAAAAACTGGTAACCCTTTTACTGCAGTCACTGAGGTGTTAAAAAGGGAAAAAAACCCTTTAAACTGACAATCATAAAGGTTTTTAAAATTAAAACTGGAAACACCTTACGGGCCCAATTTCACTCAGGTTTTTCAAAAACTGGTAACATTTTTACTGCAATCACTCAGGTGTTACTTTTTAAAATAACAGTTATCTGAAAATTTTGGCAGTTTTTTTCATAAATGGAAGTTTTTGCAAATTTTAAAATTACTTTGAGCGTTTAAATGTTCTTTTACGACTTAAATTTTTCGCAAAAAATTAACTTTAAAGAATTACTTATATTTATAAACATTAGGATTAAAAGGAAATTTACATTGTGTGCCACCCCAAATTCAAGGTAAAATACATTTTAAAACATTTAAATATCTAAAATCCCTTACTTTCACAGTTTTAAAATTTTACTTTTAACCAAAATTCACACATCACAAAACATTAGAGCATAAAATTTGTTGTTTTGACAGGTCGTACTTTCCAGTGGCACCCCCGGCCATCTTAAAATTTTTTTTGTCCCAAAAGGGTGGAAAATCCCCCGTGGGTAGTTTTTATTTTCTCCCCTTTAAAAGGGGGGTATTTTGGGGGTGTGGTTTTTGTATGTGTGTGTGTGTGTGTGTGTTTTTGTGTGTGTGTTGGTGGGGTGGTGTGTTTTGTGGGGTTTTGTTGTGTGTGTTTTGTTTTGTGTGTGTGTTTACTCACCTTTTGTAATCACCTTTTTTGTGGGTTTTTTAGAGGTGAGTCCAGGCTCCTGGCCCCCCCTTCTTCTTGATTGCTACTAGGTGAATGGGTGTTGTTTTGTTTGTGTGTGGGGGTGTGTGTTTTGTTTTTACTCACCTATTTGTACTCACCCATTTGTGGTTGTAAGGTTTGAGTCACGCTCCTGGCCCCGCCCTTCGCTGATTGCTACTAGGTGAATTTTTGGTGTGTGTGTGGGGTGTGTGTGGGTGTGTGGTGTGTGTTGTGTGGGGTGTGTGTGTGTGTATGTATGTGATTTCAAACAAATTGTGTAAAAGGCGAAAGAGGTTTTTCCCCGTGTGGTGTGTGGCGCGGGCCCCGTCACGTGCATTGTTCTGGGTTTGTATATATGTTGGTGAATCAAGAAATGTGTTTTGGGTGGAAAAAAGCGCAAATGAACGTAAAAAATAAGTGGGGTGGGGTTAAATAAGTTTGTTTAAAGGGCAGAAGGGGACCCCGGGGGGAAAAAAGTTACAAAATTTTTTATACATAGTAACATTTTGTGTTTAAAAAACCCAGGGGTAACCCCAAAAAATTTGTCAGATAAAGTGACATATTCTAAATTTTTTCTTTGTCTTGCAGATATTAAAGACAAAAAACCAAAAAAAACTAAAAAAATTCAAACTTATTACAGGGTTTTGGTGGAGGTGAACAGACACATTAACACCCAAAACTTTATCAAACACAATTTAAAAAATTAAAAAACCACTTAAAAAATGGTTTGTACCCGAAAAAATTTTTTTTAATTTTATTGAATCGTAAAAATATAAATGAACTCCCAAATTTTTTACTGAGTGGCCGATCTTGGTGGCCCAAATGGACGGTAGCTTGGCCCCGCGTCTGGGGGACATTTTCGGGCTAGGCTGTCTTGGTGGGTATAATTAAGGCCCCAGATTTCTGTGTGTCCCCCCCGTAATTCCACCTACCGGACAGTCTTTTAACCCTAGACCAGCTAGACAAGACCTCGTTTTTTATTTTGGCTTTGATCCCCTGGGGTGGGGTGGCTGACCCTTTGGGGTTTCATAACCCCGGGAAAAGGGGGGGGCTGAGGAAAATGGAAGATATTCTATGGGGGGAAATGAGGGGGAAAGGGGGGGGGACTTTCCCGGGGGCCCCCCCGGGGTGGATTCCTGGGAAAATGAACCCGGGAAAGGCGAGGGGGTACCCCGGAAAGTGGGAAAGGGAGGGAAAAAATTTGAAGGCGGACAGATAGACTCCTGGGGCACTTTGGGCCTGGGAAAAAAAAAGAGGTATCGGTTTTTTGAGGCAAACCTTGGGGAATAGGGAAAAGGGGAAATTTCTGGGGGGGAACAGTTTGGGCCTGGCACATGGAAACCCGGGAAAAAGGGGAGGATACCTTGGGGGGAATTTGGAAAAAGGGGAGAATATCTGAAAGGGGAACAGATGGACTCCTAGAAACATGGATTGGGGGAAAAACGGGGGGGTACTGGTTTTTTTGAAAGGTTTGCCTTGGGGAAATGAGGAAAGGGGGAAAATTGAGGGGGGGCCAGATGGACTCCTGGACCAACCTGGGAAAGGCGGAGGATAACCCGGGGAAGTGGGGGGGAAAAAAAGGGAAAAAAAAAAATTGAAGGCGGACAGATGGACTCCTGGAACATGGACCTGAGAAAGCGAGGATACTGGTTGTTGAGGGGACCGGGGGGAAATGAGGAAAGGAGAATAAACTGAGGGGACACAGATGGACTCCTTTACACTGGACCTGGGGAAAAAAAGGGGGAATTTCTGGTTGGGGGAAGTGGGGGGAAGGGGAAAAATATCTGAAGGGACACAGATGAACTCCGGACCCCAAAGGACCTGGGGGAAAGCTTCAGAAACCAGGGAAGGGGGGTGGGGGTGGACCCTTTTTTTTCCAGGGGAAGGAAGGGGGGTTTGGGGGCGGGCCTCGGAAAAGGTTGGGAAAAAGGGAAAGGGGGCCCAAAGGGGGGTTTAGGGCGAGGGGCTTGAACTTCTAGCAGGCGTGAGGGGCGTGTTCGATAGGAAATGAATGGAGACGAATGGTATTTTGGGGAAACCCGACGATCTGTTTGGGGGTGGGGAGCAGGGTAATATTTTGTTTAAGGGATTAAAAGGAAACCCGGGTTTTTTTTTTTGCCGGATTTCAGTCCTGGAAATGGGAATCAATCCCTGCACTCTAAAGGGGGTTTGGGTTTGGGCATTTTGGAGAGAAAATTTTGTGTATTTTTTACGTATTTCTTCAAACTGTTGTGTTCTGAGCACCTCTGCAAAAACAGTGATTATGAGGTGAAAGTGTTGAATGGTGATGAAAGTATTTTTATTTTGGGGATTTTCTTTCTTTTTGAGTACCCCCGCCTGGGTGGGAGACAGCTGGGTTGTTTTATAATAAATATAATTTATATATATATTTTAAAATTATATTTTTATATATATATATATATATTATTTATATTTAATATATATAATTTTTATATATTATATATATATATATATATATATATATATATTTATTATATATATTAAAATATTTTATATTATAATATATATATTTTTATATTAATTAGGGGTTTTTAAGTTCCAGAAAAATTTACAATCGTGCCAGGAGGCAGTAATGCCAGGTAGGGGGAACAACTACCTGCCAGGAGAGAGAGTAATGGAGTGTGGGAGACGTCAATACCTGCCAGGGGGAGACTGTAATGCCGTTGGGAAGGGGAAAATACCGCCGCGGAGACAGTAAAGCCCCGTGCGGGAGGCACAACTATCTGCCGGAGAGGGGAGTAAAGCCATGTGGGGGGACACAAAAATACCCCCTGGGAAAAAGTAATGCCAGTGTGGAAACCCAAATATACTGGGGGGAACGTAATTCCAGTGTGGAGACACAAATATTTTCCAGGGAGACAGTATGCCAGTGGGGAGACACAAATCCCCCCCCAACCCCCTGCCCGGAGAGAAGCAATGCCAGTGTGGGGACACAAGTACGCCAGTGAGACAGTAATGTCAGTGTGGGAGACAAACATACCTGCGGAAAAGACAGTAATGCCCGGTGGAAACAAAAATCCCCAGGAGAGACAGTAAAATTCAGAGTGGGAGACACAATTATCTGCCAGGGGAGAAGTAAAGCCAGTGTGTGAGACACAAAATCCCGCCAGGGGGACAGTTTGCCAGTGTGGGGACCACAACATACCTGCCAGGGAAACAGTAAAGTCAGTGTGGAAAAACACAAATACCCGCCGGAAGAAGTAATGCCAGTGTAGGGACCCAACATTCTGCCGGAGAGACGAATGCCGTGTGGGGACACAACATACCTGCCCGGAGAAAAAGTTAAAGTCAGGTGGGAGAAAAAAACAAAATGCCAGGAGAGACAGTAAAGCCAGTGTGGAGACAAAATATGCCAGGAGAGAAGACCCG
>NW_026473554.1:0-11101 GCF_026875155.1 Cherax quadricarinatus | reverse complement strand
GGGAAGGGAGTCATGGTATTGTCGAGAAATTTTGGGGGGGGGTGAAAGTGAGGGGGGGAAAACCTTAAAAACTTGACCCGAGGAGATGGAGAGCACAAGAAAATGAAATTCAAAAAAAATTCGAAACCCCATAGGGGAGAATCCAAAAACCTTGATCCAAGGAGATGGAGAGCACAAAAAATGAAATTCAAAAAAAATTCGAAAAAAATGGGAAAAAAAATTCGAGGCGCGGGGGCGATCCGGACGACGCTGCAGAAGGCGCAGCAGAAGGCGCGGGCGGGTGTCGCGAAGGGCGCGGGCGGGCGCGCGGGGGGGGCGGGGCGCGCGGGCGGCGCGCGCGGGCGCGGCGGGGCGGCGCGACGGCGGGGTCGCGAAGGAGGGTCGCGAAGGGGGGTCGTGGGTGGGGGTATTGGTTGGGGGGGTCAAGGGTGAGGTAGTCTCGAGGGCGAGGTCAAGGTCAAAACCGGAAGTAACACCTAGGGTGAAAAGGTGACCCTCCAGCTGCTGGCCCTGGGCCCGGATACACCGCTAAACCCGCACCCCTAAAACCGGATCACGCTCAGCCGCACCCCTAAAAACCGGTACACCGCTCAGCCGTGCCTAAAAACGGATACACCGCTAAAGCCGGTTTTTTGACTACTTATATATATATATATAAAATATATTTTATATATATATTTATTATTTTATTATATTATATATATATATATATATATTATATATACACACATAAAGGAATTCTCAAGAAGCAGGCGAAATTACACAACCACTGATCTTGGCTGAAGGGACTCAAACCCTACGAACCCTTTTGGAACAAGGTACGCAGTGCTTTGCAATCTACCCCACTAGCAAAACCTTGGAGTTAGCTTGCACTAGACTGATCCCAGGCAGCCAGCTTTTATGGAAAAAAAGGCTTGCAGTTTTCTTTCATCCCCTGCATGCTTCAGCCTTACTAGAGATATTAAAGCAACAAGTACCAGGACACTCACACATTCCCAAAGCAGCCCGTCCACACGCAGCTGGGAAACTTACACACCTGAAAAAAGTAAACAATGGTTCCACTATCTTAAATGCTCCACCAACCATCAAGGCATGGCACATCTTGCTACATTTTGGCAATGTCTGCTTAGCTGTGCTGGAAAGAAGGGGAAAGAGACTCGCCTCAATGATAATTAAATTCTTAAGAGATTTTTCTAGAGCTGATAACCTCATTCACCTTCCCCGTCAACACAAAAAAGGGAGAGGCAGAACCCCCACTCACTCCACTGACAGTGAAAAAGTCAGAGTCCAGGTGAGCAAGAAAATTGAAGAGGGCAGCACAATGGGGGCAATCAGAATTATTACCAGTGAAGATACAGTTGCTCCCAGGGATGCTGACACGGCTGAAGCACTTAGAGGAAAGCACCCTGCCAGGGAAACCAGTGGCACCATCAGTTCCAACACCTCTGTCCCCACTATGGAACCATTGATTGTGGAAGACTCAGATATTTACAAAGCAATATGTCTTTCCCCATTGGCTCTGCTGGGGTTACACTGGAATAAGGCCACAGCATTTAAAGGAAATGGTTAATCCAGTTATTGGGGAAATTACAGAGACACTGCTTTCAGAGGTCACAAGGTTCGTCAACAATTCCTTGGCCGGTCTGATTCCTGATGAAATTAGACCTTTCTTTTTTGGTGCAAATCTTTGTGCACTTAAAAAGAAGGATGGAGGAATTCGGCCAATTGCAGTAGGCAACACGTAACGCCGCCTCGTATCCGAAGCTGCTGCCAGGAGTATTCGTGCACAGGCAGCCATGATGCTTCAACCAAACCAGCTTGGCTTTGGGGTCTCTCAAGGAAGTGAAGCAGCAGTTCATGCAACAAGGGCGTATATCAACAACCTGCCTGATGTTACACTCCATTGGTTGTAACCACTCAGTTTCCTTCTGGTTAGAGCATAACAACATTGGTCAGAGGTTGGGGTAATAATAGTAATCCTCCGGAAATCTTATTTTAATGAAGTACATTTATAATACAACATAAAGCCAATAATAATACTATACGAATTATCGTATATAAGTTAAGAATGCTTGTTTGTTCTATATTGTCCGATAAAATATATAAGGCTTTTATAACACATCATTAGGACGAGATCCTAGACATAACAAATATACAGAGATTACTTTAGTGAATAAAGTCTTATTTCCCATTAGGAAGCAGTCAGAATACAACAGAATAAGTCCAGGCCGGATAATCAACCTTGGCCAGTTACCAGAGACGAGCAGGAGTGTTCTCGTGGGCTGCTACTTCTTCACTGCTCGTCCCTCAACCTTGAGCATACAGGTCAGGTGGGTCACGTGACGTGACTCACCAACACTCAGTAGTTGAACAAAGGGGGGGGGGAAGGGGGGTATAACTATCGAACACCACAGTTTAACCATTCACCGGTACACCGGGCGGCAGGCATGTTGCTATACCTTCAATTTAACTTATCATGGCCATGTTACATAAATAATAGTAATAATTGTTAATATAGAATAAGCCTTAATAATACAAGGACGTTCATTTCCAGTTTAGCTATTAAAGGAAATGACCGCAATGTAATATTAAAAAGAGGTTAACAATAGGGGCATGACACCCCGGCCCACAAGCAAATATCTCGGCGTTTAAGATGCTGATGGTGTAGAAGAAACCATCCAGCTGGTGTAAGAGATGTCTCAAGGGGATGGAGATACATCTTTGTCCGAGCTCAATCATCCACTTCCTAGAACTGGACCAGAAACACTGCTAGACTGCAAAGAATTTCCCTTGTTAGGCAAAAATAAATTTGGACCGAGAGAGAGCATCAAACTAAAAGGGTTTCTCGACCCTTTTTGTGAAATATGGAGATCCGGTAAGGTTGGATCCTTAAAGCCCAACGTAATATTCTAACATTTTTTGATTACATAGAATTTTTGAAAGTTAGCGGATTATGGTCTGAGTAAATATTTATCACATGAGGAGTATAACCGAGGGGTATACGTCAGTGTTCCAAGGACAAGACTAAAGCCAGGGCTTCTTTTTCTGTGGTTGAATAAGATCTTTGATATTCTTTCAATTTATAGGAAAAATAACATATTGGATGCAGAATATTACTGGATATTATTGGATGCAGAATATCACTGGCGTCAACATTGAGGGTGAAAGGAACTTCGAAATTGGGTGCTCACAGTACTGGGGGGGAGGAAAGGAAACGTTTTAAACGTTTAAAAGCTTGCTCAAAATTCTCGTCCCAGTTAAATTTATATTTAGAACTGATCAATCTAATGAGTGGGGAGGCAACTTGAGCAAAGTTTGGGCAAAAACGCCTGTAACAAGTAGCCATTCCCAAAAACCGTTGGAGGGTTTTCCTGTCCCGAGGCGCTGGAAAATTTAAAATAGCTTGGACATTTAATTGGTCAGGGACTACTAGTCCATTCCCTATTTTAAAACCGAGATATTTAATCTGGGCTTTACCAAAGTCACATTTTTGTAAAATTACAGTGAAATTGTATTTCTGCAATGCTTTCAGTAGTTGCTCCAATTTTTTTAAATGAAACTGCCAATCATCACTAAAAACCACCAGGTCGTCTAAGTATGCCTCTACACCTTCTAAGGGTTGGACTAAAATGTTTATAATTCTCTGGAAAGTGGAGGCGGCATTACACAAGCCGATAGGCATAACCTTATATGTATATAGTCCATTCTTAACTACGAACCCGGAAATCTCTTGGGCCCTAGGAGTTAACGGTACCTTGTAATATCCTCTTAATAAGTCTAATCTGGTCACAAAGTTGGCACCGACCACAGCATCTATTAAATCATCAATCCTGGGTAATGGAAACCCATCTGGTTTGGTGACTGAATTTACTTTTCGATAATCCGTGCATAGGTGTACGGTACCATCGGGCTTTGGGACCAATAAACATGGAGAGGCCCAAGGTGTCCAACTGGGTTCTGTCAAATGACATTCCAGTAAGGCATTTTCTCTTGCTTTTTTAAATTCTTGCTTAGCAGGGGAAAATTTAAGGGGTTTGCTTTTTTGGGGATATCTTCAAAACAATTCAATATCGGGGGAAAACCCAAAGTACAAGGAGTAGGGATATTTGGGAAGATGGGTTATTTTTTAGTGATTAACTTTTTATATGAGATTTTGTGGGGTAGGAAGAGCTTCCGGGAAAAAAAAGGTTGTTGTTTTAAAATTCTAAATTATGAGTCAAAATTCTTTACTCTCTTCAGTATCTTTCCTATTTTGTGGATGGGGTTGAATAGAGGTGATATTAGACGGAAAGGTTAGACTATATTCTTTATTATGTGTACCTCTTAATTTTCTTGTGACGCCCGGGTTTTCACGGACCGATAATTCACCTCATTTTCTTTGTTATATCCATAAGGCCCTTATCGAGTTTTAACAAATGCCTAGAATTAAGTTTTTAACAAACACAATTCATTGGGAGAGAAGATCGTGTTTAGTTTTTTGGTCATACGATTTCTTCTTTTTGGGCTTGGTTTTTGTCAGGTTCACGGAGCAAAGTTTTTTCAATTTGGAGAGATTTTCTTTCCAAAGCAGAGGCGGGGATAAAAGGGTCCCTCTTTCCTATCCAAAAATTCGTAATATTGTGGGGGGGCCCTCGTACTTGGGTCCAAAAAATCAAGTCGAATGGAGAGTATTAGCGCTTTCCTGTTCAGTTAAGAGGGCGAGAGAAAAAAGGGGGTAAACCTTAAATCTCATTCAGGGAATATTGCTCACAATAAACACGTAAAATGGTTTTAAAGGGTTTGGGGGAAATTTTTTACACTCCGTCCTGGGGATAAATCTGCCCCCTCCTACCTAATCCTCTTTAAAAATTTTTACTAAAAATTCCCCAAACCTTGATCCATAATTCCCGGTTGCCTACTTGTGCAAGAGTATCAAAGAATACTATATTTCTGGGAAATTAATTTTGGAAACTGGAAAAGCGTCGGAACCCCATTGCCTATCTATGTAGTGAAGTTTATGGTTACCCCTTTTGTGGGGGCAAAGGTATACACAACAATAACTAATCTTTCAAAAGGTCTTTAGGGGTTTTTATTGAAAGTAAAGGGGCTGACGCGGGGTTTTGCGATTTTTGCTTATTATTTGACAAAGTGGATTTTTTTAGTTTGTCAGCAATATAGTCCTCTTGAGGCCAAAAAAAAATATTTCCGAATTTTTTCGGTTTTTGGGTCCCAAAAAGATCCCCAGTGGATTTCTGTGCTAATTCAAAAAACCATATTGCAAGGAGAATGGACCACTAACAAGTTTCCCTTTGAAATAAGTCATTATCATTATTTCTTCTCCCCAAAAAAAGTCCTCATCTAAAAGGAAACCTTCGTCTCTATTCTTATTGGTTAGACTTTTATCGTCCTTTAGAGTTATAAGAAATTCTTCTTTATTACATGTTTTAGCTAGGTCCGCAGGGACTGGTAAAACATTCTTAGTGTCACCTGTGGGTCTGGACTGAATTGCTTCACTAAACAGGAAGTTCAAACCTAATTCGTCGGATATTTCTAATGGCTGTTGAATATCCACATTTTTAGAGTTTTTAGCATGACTCTGGTGATCTCATTAAGGGGGAATTAATCTAGCCCTGCCCCAGAAGCTTCTAATGCATAATTTATATCACAGGGATTATCTAAAACCAGAAGTTCTTTGGGTATCTAATTGATCAATTTCATTCCCGATTAATAGATCTATACCGGCAATGGGGAAAGGTTTATCTGAAAGTCCCACATTGATCCAGCCTTTATATCCAGGCAGTTCTACATAAATCCTTATAATGGAGACCTTTATTATTGTGCCTCCATATGCCTCTAATAATACGTCCAGCCGGGGTTCGTTACTACTAGGTAACTTTACCAGGTTTGATCTTAACAAAGGGAGATAGCTGCCAGTATCTTGAAAGGTCGTGATGTTTACTAACCTCCCTTTACAGAGTCCGAACTTCCCTTTGGAAAAGTAGGGTTCCATAGCTGCTCGGACCTTTTCTTCTGAAGTACTATCGTGGTAAAGTCATCTATTAGACGGTCTGCTAGACGAGGCCTGTAAAGGTAAAGATTCATCATCCAGAGATTTATACTTCCGAGAGGAATTTATTTCATGAGTAGGATATCTCCATCTTGGTTGGGTTTTATCTTCCCGCTGTTTATGCCAACACTGGAACTGCCTATGCCCCAACTTATTATAAAAAAGGCACAGTGGTAATTGATCTTTAGGGTAATGCCTGGAAAAAGAGCCGTTTGTCACCTGTTTTTTTTCTGAAAACACCTTCAAAGGTTCGACAGCTGGAGCTTTCCTAGTAGTAATTCTTGAACTAAAACATACACAAATAACCCGCAGATAGAAGAGAGGAGCTTACGACGACGTTTCGGTACGACTTGGACCGATTGGAAACAGATTTCTTTTCTGGGGTCTTCGCCATTGCTACGGTTATAGCATGGGAGATTTCAAAATGTTCTGCGTGGGCAGCAGTATCTAACAAGTTAGTAGTAGGAAAAGTCTTCATGTAATATCAGCTGGGAAAGTGACTCTACTGAGGAGGCTCTCGCGGCCCTACGCCAACGCTCGAAAGCTGAGAGCTTTTCTCTGGCAAAGTCCACCCAAGATTGCTGAGGATATTTCTTCAGAGTTCAAAACATCTTTAAGTAACTAACAGGTAACAGGTCATAGGCCTTCAAAAGACAGTCTTTTACTTGAGTATAATCAGAATATTGTTCAAAAGGTAAGTCTGCAGTTATGGTTTGGGCTTTTCTTATTAACGATGAATGTATTAAAGCAGCCCAATATTTAGGAGGCCATTGCATCACTTTCGCCTGATTTTCGAATGCCTCAAAAAATGAATCTACATTATTCTCAGTAAATTTAGGCATTAAAGAGGCTGCTTTACTAAGGTCGAAAGAAGGGATTGCATGCATATTACTAGATTCTTTCCTTTTTCAGTACTTCCCGTTCATAAAGCAAAGATTCGCGTTCAAAATTCTCCGTTTTTAGTTTTCTCTGGGCTTCTACAAAGGAGGTTTGAAGCGATAAAATACGTTCCAGACGTTCGAAATTCTCCTTTGATTGAATAGTAGTCAGAAGAGCTAAAGAGATTTGAAGTGGTACGTGTTCATCATCCAATAGGACTTTCTCTTGTTCCATTTCTAAAACATCTGTAAAGGGTTTACCTGGAACTGTTTCCTTAGCCTGATGGACTTCCGTTCCCCATTTAGTCCTTGGAGATGGAATTGGAGTTGTTGTAGCAGCATCGTCTTTCCGAGTATCGGGAAGTTGATGTCCGTCGGCTCAAGTAGGGGTTGCTAGCATCGTAGTTCCGGCCTCGGGTGTCTGTAGTAAAGAATTCAAAAGAGGAGGAATATCTAATTCTCCGTTCTCATTCTCTGGATCCTGCTCATCTGGAAAAAGGACATTCTGTATCAAACATCTGACTGTCTGGGCAGCAAAATGTCTGTCGTATTTTATGCACAACCTTCGTGCTAATTGCCAACAAGACTGAAGATTCAATTTCTGTAATCTCTCCCTTGTTATGTCTTCGAACCCCCTGCCATTTCTGCATTCATTTTAAATCACATTCAATTTTATGCTCTCGGACAGGCCCCTACTTGTTACACTCCATGGGTTGGAACCACTCAGATAGTTTCCTTCTGGTTAGAGCATAACAACATTGGTCAGAGGTTGGGGTAATAATAGTAATCCTCCAGAAATCTTATTTTAATGAAGTATATTTATAATACAACATAAAGCTAATAATAATACTATACGAATTATAGTATATAAGTTAAGAATGCTTGTTTGTTCTATATTGTCCGAAATATATATATAAGGCTTTTGTAACACATCATTAGGATGAGATCCTAGACATAACATATATATATACAGAGATTACTTTAGTGAATAAAGTCTTATTTCCCATTAGGAAGCAGTCAGAATACAACAGAATAAGTCCAGGCCGGATAATCAACCTTGGCCAGTTACCAGAGACGAGCAGGAGTGTTCTCGTGGGCTGCTACTTCTTCATTGCTCGTCCCTCAACCTTGAGCATACAGGTCAGGTGGGTCACGTGACGTGACTCACCAACACTCAGTAGAGTAGATGAACAAAGGGGGGGGGGGGGAAGCGGGGTATAACTATCGAACACCACAGCTTAACTATACACCGGTATACACAGCGGTATGCATGTTCCTATACCTTCAATTTAACTTATCATGGCCATGTTACATAAATAATAATAATTGTTAATAAGAATAAGCCTTAATAATACAAGGATGCTCATTTCAAATTTAGCTATAAAAGGAAATGACCGCAATGTAATATTAAAGAAAGGTTAACAATAGGGGCATGACACCTGAGGACAATGCAGTGGTAAAATTAGATTTCAAGAATGCATTCAATCTCCTGAAAAGAGACGTGGTATTAGCAGCAGTACAAGAACATTTCTCTGGTCTCTTCCCTTTTGTTGCAGCTGGGTATAGCAAGGAATCAATGCTTCTCTTTGGAGAGCATGAAATCACATCATCGGAGGGTGTCCAACAAGGAGATTCTCTTGCACCATTTCTTTTCTGTATAGCAGTTAGGGTAATCACAGTCAGACTGACCAGCGAGCTAAACATCTGGTTCCTAGATGATGGCACACTAGCAGGTGCAAGGGAGCCCCTCCTACATGATCTTACACATGTAATGACACGGGGACAGGAAATGGGTCTCATCCTGAATCTATCCAAATGTGAAATCATCTCAGTCAACAAGTGATAAATGCAGTGAGATCAAAACTACCAGGAGCAGCACTCATTGGCCCCACAAATAGTGTCTTGCTACGAGCACTTCTGGGAAGCAATGCCATTGACACAATTCTCAGGAAGAAATTGGAAGAGTTAAGAAGAATGGAACAACGAATAGGCATTCTGGACACCCACGATGCCTTGTACCTTCTCACCTTGTGTCTGCCCAGGTTGATATATTTCCTAAGATGTGCACCTTCATATGATAACCCTATACTGCACGAATATGACAGTATCCTGAGGCAGATTTTTACGAAAGTACTTAACCTTACTTTAGAAGACGGGCAATGGAACCAAGCTACACTTCCACTCAGACTAGGAGGCATTGGTGTCCACAAGTCATCACAGATTGCGCTACCTGCTTTTCTGTCCTCATGTATTGCATCCAGAGGGCTTGTAGCAGCGATTCTCCCTGAACATCTTAGGGACAAGACTGGAGTCCAGGACCAAAAGTTCATTGACGGAGCCATGATCTGGATAATATAACGGGCTCTGAAACCAGACCTGCTCCCCCCAACAACCAGGGCAGGATCACCGCATAGGCAAACGAGGCATTTGCCTAGGGCCCCGTGCATTTGGGGGCCCCGCGGTCCAAGGGGTTCAGGGGCTCATCCAAGACTGCGCACATGGTGCAAGTGCAAAGGGGTCCCTACCTAAAAAGTTCAAGTGTTTGGAGAGTAAAATTGATTTTTAAAAATTAATCAAAACAAAAATAAATAGTGAAATAAAATAAAATAAAATAAACCTAACCATAGATGGCAACACTCAACACGCCTTTGTTTACATCAGAACAGCTGTGTTTTCCCGCTAATGGGTGAGTATGGGAGATTCCTCTCCAATTTTCTGTAGTAATTGCACGTTATCTAGACTTGTACTGTGACAAATTAACTGAAGTGTTGTTGATAGATATTGATGTGTATGGATAAATGTTTGTTTTCGCATCTAAATGTTTAAGGGAGTACCTGATAGGGTTACTTGACCAGTAAAGACGCATGGACCAGTAAAGACGCATTTTGGTAAAAAATACTATAAAGAAAAACCTAAAAACGCAAACTGACTTCCGTTTGTAGGTTTTAAAAGCACTTTGTCCTATCTTTAAGTCTCTTCATTTAAATAACAGATCTCAATGATTGATGTTCTACATCACTTCGTCGAAAAATGCTTAGTTTTCAAGTTGCGACGGAAGTGATGTAGAACATAAATTAATTTACTACATATTTCCCAGTAACACGTAAGCCACATCAAAAAAATCTTTTGGTTGGGTGAAACTGAAAATTGTCCCTGCATTCTTTAATTCTCATATCCTTATCAATGGTGGTAGGCATATATCATGCAAAACATAATGATTAGTTTAGTTATGAAAATGGCAATATAAATACCATTGTGCATTGTTCTTTGGGCTCAGTATTGATTTCTGTTTAAGTAAATTGGAGATCAAGGAGGATGAATTAGTAAAATATTCGTAGCCCAAATCACTAACCTAATCTATGGTAAAGTTCTGTATATGACTCCTTTTGGGAACGTTTTGAATTTTTATATGCGCAGCCAGAGGAAAGGGGGACAAGGGCCATATCCCCCAATTGACAGAAAAAAAATTAATAATAATTAAAAAATTAATAATAATTGATATTGAAAAATTTGTATTTGCATGATTACACACAGTGATACATCCTCATTATGACATTCGTGAACGTGATGTTGGACGTTCTTATGCGAGTGGGTCACAGAAAAGAAAAAAGAAAATTCAAGAAGAAGAACAGAAAAAAAAAGATGTAGGAAGCTGCAGAAAAATCACAGACATGCTCACGAAAACAGTTTCTGATGTTACCAGTACAGTTGAATCTGCAGATAAGTCAGATCATTCAGGAAGCCCTCCCTCCATTATTCTCAGCCGATTACTTCTTTGTGTCTCCTTCTCAATGTCTCAACGGACATTTCATCCACAGGATTTGTCTTAAAAGATCCTGCTCATGGCCAAATGTAATCCCAGATTTCTACTAATACTTTCATTGCAGAAAACTTCAGTCAAACTCTGGAACATTGACTTTAGGGAAAACAGCAAGGATTTATGATGATGGAAGTCGTCGTTGTTTAAAGTCATCTATGTTTTTAGGAACTTGCAAATTCAGAAACGTGAAAAAACTGGATGGTAACTCTGAAGCTCAGGAAAAGTGAAGTTCACTGCAAGCTTTTTTCTACCCAAGGGAAAAAACCTTCACACACGGGGGCAATACTGGAAAAATTCCAAGCGTTTCGAGGAAATGAAAACAGCACCCCTCACGGAGCTGCATTTTAGCCCGTGTAT
>NW_026473553.1:0-10765 GCF_026875155.1 Cherax quadricarinatus | reverse complement strand
ACTTCACAGTATTAAATTCCATGCTTAAATTCCTGGTTGAATGGAACCTCAGACTCTGTAATGTCTTTTTTAAACCCCGTTTGTATATCCGGCCCCCAAAAGTTTGTTCTCTAACTTACATAGAAGACAAAGATAGGGGAGAGATTATAGGGGGGGGACAAAAACCCTTGTACCACCCACTAAAAAAACCAGCAACTGAGGAACATGAAGGAACTACAGAATTGTTAAGAGGAAGACAAGTTAGCTTGTCCTCATAACTAACAACAACGGAAAGTACAAGGCGTACAGTAATTTGTTAAAAGGAAGACAATTTAGCTTGTACCATCATAAAAAAACCAACATCATAAAGGAACATAAAAGGGAACGACGTAATTGTTACAGGGAAGACAAGTTGTTGTATCATCACTAACAAACCAACTCATAAGGAAAAAGCAAGGAACGTACGTAATTTGTTCAGAGGAAGAAAAGTTAGCTTGTACCATCCCTAACAAAACCAAAAAACTTGAAGATACAGGGACGACAGTACTTTTAAGGGAAAAAAGTTAGCTTTTTCCCATCCCTAACAAACCAACATCATGAAGGAACATAAAAGGGGGACGACAGTAACTTGTTACAAGGAAGACAAGTTAGTTGTACCACCCCTAAAAAACCAACTCATAAAGGAACATACAAGGGCGTACAGTAACTTGTTACAGAGGAAGAAAAGTTAGCTTGACCATCACTAAAAACCAACATCATAAAGGAACATAAAGGAAGTACGTAATTTTAAGGGAAAGACAAGTTAGCTTGTACCACACTAAAAAACCCAAAAACTGAAGATAAAAGGGAAACGTACGTAATTGTTACAGAAAGAAAAATTGCTTGTACCATCACAAAAAAAAACCCAACAACGTGAAGATCTTGGAATTAACATTTTCTTCTTAAAAAAAGACCCGAGATTCCTCAAACCTTTAAAGATAATAAATGGTTTTAAATACATTTTAAAGTTTGATAAATATTTCAAGGGGAAAAGTTATTAATCAAAAACCATTGAATAAAACCTTGGGTAAGAGTGCAACACACATACCTAATTTTTCAAGCAAACCAAAATAATCCCTGAAAACAACTACACGCTAAAAGCTACAACTGCAAAAAAACAGACCAAACTTGATAAACCCGCTGGACACACACTTGAAAAAACAACGAAATGAACCAGCTGTTACTCAACAAACAGCCCAAAACTTTTTGAAGAACCAGCTGGACCATTTTGCAAAAAACGAATAACCAGCTTTTCTACTCAACAAACAGACAAACATTGAAAAACCAGGGGACACACACACTTTGCAAACAAAGAAGAACAGCTTTTCTACTCAAAAAACAGCCCAAAAACTTTGAAGAACCAGTTGGACAATACACTGAAAAAACAAAAATAAACCAGTGTCTATAAAACAAACAGACCAACATTGAAAACCCACTGGAACATACTTTGAAAACTCAGAATAAAACCAGTTTTACTCAGGGGGGTAGTCAAAGGCCCTGTAGCTGGGGTTTGATAAGGTGGAAAGGCCGGAGTTGGATCGTACGCACTTACCTCACACATGAGGTCGGAGTTCAAATCCCCGGGTACGACGGGAAAATTTTAGGGACGGGTTTCCAAAAAGACCCTTCTGCCCCCTTTTTCCCCTCGAAACATGGGTACCTGGGTGTTAGTGGACTTTTTTTGTGGGTCACATCCGGGGGTGTTTTTGGATGGTGTGGGGTCACTCCTGGGGTTTTGGGGGAGGGTGTGGGTCGCACCGGGTTTTATGGACTGGTGTGGGTCACACCCGGGGGTTTTTTGGGGGACTGGTGTGGGTCGCACCCTGGGTGTTAGGGGATGGTGTGGGTTTCGCTTTCCTGGGTGTTGGGGGACTGGGTGGGTCGCATCCTGGGTGTAAGTGGACTGGTGTGGGTCGCTCCTGGGCGTTAGGGGACGGTGTGGGTCGTACCGGGTGTTTGGACTGGTGTGGGTCGCACCTGGGTTTTAGGGGAGGGTGTGGGTGCATCGGTTTAGGGGATGGGGGGGGTCACACCCGGGGGTTTTAGTGGAGGTGTGGGTCACACCCTGGGGTTTTTGGGACTGGGGTGGGTCAATCCTGGGTGTTATTTTGACGGGTGTGGGTTCACACCGGGTGTTAGGGACGGGTGTGGGGGGCCCCCCCCGGGTGTTAGTGGCTTGGGGGGGGTCACTCCTGGGTGTTAGTGGACTGGTGGGGTACATCCGGGATGTTAGGGGGCTGGTGTGGGTCACATTCTGGGGTGTTAGTGGATGGTGTGGGTCCCCTTTCCTGGGTGTTGTGGACGGTGGGGGTCCCTTGGGTGTTAGGGGACGGGGTGTGGGTCACATCCTGGGTTTTAGTGGACTGGTGTGGGTCGCATCCTGGGTGTTAGGGGAGGGTGTGGGTCCACTGGGTGTTTAGTGGACGGGTGTGGGTCACACCTGGGTGTTAGGGGACTGGTGGGGTCACATCCTGGGTGTTATGGACTGGGTGGGGTCACATCCTGGGTGTTAGTGGACGGGTGTGGGGGTCACACCTGGGTTTTAGGGGGGAGGGTGTGGGTGCCCCTGGGGTTAGTGGAGGTGTGGGTCACATCCTGGGTTTTAGTGGACTGGTGTGGGCCCCATCCTGGGTTTTGTGGACTGGTGTGGGTCACACCGGGGTGTTAGGGGATGGTGGGGGTACTCCTGGGTGTTAGTGGACTGGTGGGGTCACATCCGGGGGTTTAGTGGACGGTGTGGGTCACATCCTGGGGTTGTGGACGGTGTGGGTCACATCTGGGGGGTTTAGTGGATGGTGTGGTCACACCCGGGGTTTGTTAGGGACGGGTTTGGGGTCACCCCTGGGTGTTAGTTGACTGGTGTGGGTCACACCCTGGGTGTTAGTGGACTGGTGGGGGTCACTCCTGGGTTTGTGGCCGGGTGTAGGTCCTCCGGGGTGTTAGGGGGACTGGTGTGGGTCACACCCTGGGTGTTAGTGGATGGTTGGGGGTCACATCCTGGGGTTTAGGGGAACGGTGTGGCAAAATCCTGGGTTTTTGTGGCTGGTGGGGGTCCACCCGGGGGTGTTAGTGGACGGTGTGGGTCACTCCTGGGTTTTTAGGGACTGGTGTAGGTCCTCCTGGGGTTTTAGTGGACTGGTTGGGTCACACCTGGGTGTTAGTGGACTGGTGTGGGGTCACATCCTGGGTTTTTTAGTGGACTGGGTGTGGGTCACACCCGGGGTGTTTTTGGGGCTTGTGGGTCACACCCTGGGTGTTAGTGGACTTTTTGGGGTCACATCCTGGGTGTTTAGTGGTGGTGTGGGTCACACCCTGGGTGTTAGTGGACGGTGGGGGGTCAATCCGGGGTGTTAGGGGGACTGTTGGGGGTCACTCCCCTGGGTTTAGTGGACGGGTTTGTAGGGTCACATCCTGGGTGTTAGTGGACGGTGTGGGTCACTCCTGGGTGTTTGGATTTTGGGTGTGGGTACATCCTGGGTTTTGGGCTGGTGTGGGTCACATCCTGGGTTATGGAGGGGGGGTCACATCCTGGGTGTTAGGGGACGGGTTTGTGGGAAACCCCCTGGGTGTTTGTGGAATGGGTGGGTCACATCCTGGGCGTTGGGGACTGGTGTGGGTCGCATCCGGGGTTTTTAGGGGGAACGGTGGGGTCGCTTTCCTGGGTGTTGGGACTGGTGTGGGTCCATCCGGGGTGTTAGTGGACTGGTGTGGGTCACATCCGGGGTGTTAGGGGACGGGTGTGGGTCACACCCTGGGTGTTAGTGGACTGGTCTGGGTCACATCCTGGGTTTTTAGTGGACTGGTGTGGGTCGCACCCTGGGTGTTGGGGATTTTGGTGGGGGTTTTCCCATCCTGGGTTTTTAGGGGGACGGGTTTGTGGGTCCACCCGGGGGTTTGGGGAAATGGGTGGGGGGTTTCCTTTTTCCTGGGTGTTAGGGGGAAGGGTTTGGGGGTCCCCTTCCGGGGTTTTAGGGGAAACGGGGTTTTGGGGTTTCACATCCTGGGGTTAGTGGCTGGTGGGGGTCCTTCCCGGGGAAATTTTCTACCCCTTGGGGGGGATGGGGGGCTCATTTTTTAGGGGGATTTGTTATTTTTGGGTTTGTATTGGTGGGGGCACAGGGGTGGTTATTGGGGGTTTCTGGTAAAGGGGTTGTTAGGGGACTGGGGGGGGCCCCCCCTTTTTAAAAAAGTGGTTTTATTTTTTTTATTTAATATTTTATTATTTTTTTATTTTTTATTCTTTTTTAATTTTTTATTATTTTTTTTTAATTTTTATTATTAAATTTTTACTTTTGGACAAAACAAAATTTTAAAATTAAAAATAAAAATTCCCTTTTCTATTTTATTTCTGCTTTTACCCCCATTTAAAAATTTGTTTCCAACTGCGGGAAAAAAAATTTGGTATTTATTTTATTAAAAATTATTTTATTTTTTATTAAAAATTATTATTATTATTATTAAAAATTATTATTAATATTAACAAACATTATTATTTTTTTACCATTATTAAAAAAACATTTGGTTATTTAATTTTATTAGTAAAAACAAAAAAATTTAGTTTAAAAGAATTTAAAAAAAAGGTATTTGGGGGTTTTAGTAGTAACAAAGTAGTGGTTTTTAGTTGTAAAACTACAGTAGAAGGGGGGTTTTTGGGAGTAGTAACAACTTGTAGGGGTTTAGTTGAGTAGTAAAAACAGTAGTAGGGGTTGTTGTAGTAACAAAAGTATTAGTGGGTGGGTTTTAGTAGTAAAAACTGTAGTTTGGTAGTTTTTAGTAGTAAAAACGAAGTGGGGTTTATTTAAAAATAAAAATAAAAAAATTTTTTTAAATTTTACCCCCCCAAAATATTTTTCCCAAAATAAACAACATTATATTATTTATAAAACCCCCCTATTTATTTAATAAAACCCCAACCCCCCAAAAATTTAAATAAAAATAAAACCCCAAAGGGTGTTTAAAATAAAACCCATAAAATTTAAAGTAGTAACAACAGTAGTGTGGGTAGTTTTTGTATTTAACAACATTTTTAGTTGTAGTAGTAACAACAGTAGTGTGGTAGTTGTAGAGTCAACAGTAGTGTGGTGGTTGTAGAAAGTAAACAACAGAAAGTATGGTAGTTGTAGTAGTAACAAAACATTTAGTGGGGGGTGGTTGTAGTATTAAAACGTATATGGTATTTGGTATTTAGTAACAACAGTATTTAGTGGTATTTGGGTAGTAGAAACAACAGTAGTGGTGGTGGTTTTTGTAGTAAAAACAGTAGTGGTGGTGGTTTTTGTAGTAACAACATTTTATTAGTAGTTGTAGTGGGTAACAAAAAGTAAGGGGGTTTTGGAGGTTTTTAGTTTTTGTAGTAACAACAGTAGAGTGGTAGTTGTAGTAGTAAAACAGTAGGGGTGGGGGTTTTTGTTGTAGTAACACAGTAGTAGGGGTTTGGTTGTAGTATTTAAAAACCCAGTAGTGGTGGTGGTTGTAGTAGAAAACAACAGTAGGGGGGGTTTGGTTGTAGAAAGTAAAAAACGTAGTGGTGGTGGTTGTAGTGGGAAACAACAGTAGTAGTGGTATTTGGGAAAGTTTAGTAACAACAGTAGTGGTGGTTTTGTAGTAGTAACAACGTAGTAGTGGTATTTGTAGTAGTAACAACATTTAGTGGGGTGTTGTAGTAGAAACAACAGGTGTGGTGGTTGTATTTGTAACAACATTTGTTTTGGGGTTGTATTTGTAACAACATTATTTGGTGGTAGTTGTGTAGTAAAACAGAAACCCCAAACAAAAACCCCCCCAAAAATTTTGTGGTAGTTGTAGTAGAAACAACAGTAGTGGTGGTAGTTGTAGTGTAAAAAAGTGGGTAGTGGAGTTGTAGTAGTAAAAAAACATTAGTGGGGGTTTGTTGTAGTAGTAAAAAATCTTTTTGTGGTAGTTGTAGTAGTAAAACTAGTAGTGGTAAGTTGAGTGTAACAACAGTATTTGGTGGTTTTGTAGTAGTAACAACTTTTGTGGGGGTTTGTTGTATTTGTAACACAGTAGTGGTGGTGGTTTGGTTTTTAAAAAACAGTAGGGGGGTAGTTGTAGTAAGTAACAACAGTATGGGGGGTGTTGTTTAGTAGTAAAAAACCTGTAGTAGGGGTAGTTGTTGTGGGAAAAACCCAAAATAGGGGTGGTGGTTGTAGTAGTAAAAACATTTAGTGGTGGTGGTTGAAATGGGAAAACAACATTTATTTGGGTGGTTTTTTGTAGTAGTAAAAACAGTAGTGGTGGGGGGTTTTTGGTATTTAAAAAACAGTGTGGTGGTGTTGTAGTAGTAAAAAACTTAGGGGGGTTGGTTGTAGTAGTAAAAAAAACGGGTATTTGGGGGAGTTGTATTGTAAAAACAGTGGGTGATGGTGGTTGTTAGTAGTAAAAACAGTAGTGGGGTCGTTGTGTGTAACAACAGTAGTATTTGGTTTTGTAGTAGTAACAACAGGGGTTGGTGGGGTTTGGGAATTTAGTAACAACGTAGTAGGGGGAGTTGTATTTAGTAAAAAACAGTAGTGGGGGTTGGTTGTAGTATAACAACAGTAGTATGGGGGTTGGTAGTAGAAAAAACCAACGTGGGTGGGGTTTGGTTTTTGTAGTAACAACAGAAATTTGGGGGAGTTGTAGTAGTAACAACATTATTTTTTGGTAGTTGTAGTAGTAAAAACAGTAGTGTGGTGGTTGTAGTGGAACAACAGTTGTTGGGTGTTGAAAGAAAGTAAAAACAGAGTTTTGGTATTTTGTAGTAGTAACAACGTAGTAATGGTTGTTGTATTTAGTAACAACATGGGTAGTGGGTAGTTTGAAGTAGTAACACAGTAATTTAGTTGTAGTAGTAAAAACAGTAGTGGGGGGTTGTTGTAGTATTTAACAACGTAGAAAGTGGTAGTTGTAGTAGTAACAAAAAGTAGTAGGGGTATTTTGTAGTAGTAAAAAAAAAAAATCAACGTAGTAGTGGTAGTTGTGGGAGAAAAAACAGTAGTAGTGGTAGTTTTTTTAAAATAGATTTTAAAACAACAGTAGTGGTGGTAGTTTTTAGTGAAAACAACAGTAGTTAGGGGTAGTTGAGTAGTAAAAACATTTGTGTGGTAGTTGTTGTAGAAACCCAACAGTAGTGGGGGTAGTTGTAGTTTGTAAAAAATTTGAAAGTGGTATTTTGTAGTAGAAAACAACATTTAGTATTTGGGTAGTAAAAACTTTTAAAGGGCGGTTAGTTGTAGAAAGAAAAACCAAAGATATTTTATGTAACGTAGGTAGTTTTTGTAGTAACAACAGTAGTATTTGGGGAAAGTTTTGAAAGTCTAGAAAACAAAAGTTTTTTATTTAAAATTTATTTGGGGGTATTTTAGTTAAAACAGTAGTAGTGGTATTTGTAGTATTTAACAAAAGTAGAAAGTTTTGTGGGTGTAACAACAGTAGTGGGGGTTATTTGTAGAAAGAAAAAAACAGTAGTAGGGGGAAGTTGTGGTGTAACAACAGTAGAAATTTGGTAGTATTTTATCAACAGTGGGTGGTGGTAGTTTTTAATAGTAACAAAGTAGTAGGGGAATTTTGTAGTAGTAAAAAACAGTTGGGTAGTTAGTTGTAGTAGTAAAAACATTTAATTGTGGTAGTTGTGGTAGTAACAAACATTTGTAGGGGTAGTTGTATTAGTAAAAACGTAGTGGGTAGTTGTGTAATAAAACAAAAGGGTAGTAGGGGTGGGTTGTAGTAGTAACAACAGTGTAGTGGAAAGGTTGTTAGTAAAAACAGTGGTAGGGTTTAGTTGATTATTTAAAAAATTGTAGTGGTAGTTGTAGTAGTAACAACATTTGTAGTGGTAGTTGTAGTTTTTAAAAACAGTAGTAGGGGTTAGTTGAGTGGGTAACAACATTTAGTGGGTGTTTGTTATATTCAACGTAGTAGAAATTTTTTGTAGTAGTAACAACAGTAGAGGGGTGGTTTTTAGAAATAAAACAGTAGTTTTTAGTTAACAAATTTGTAGAAAATTTTTGTATTTGTAACCGGAGTATTTTTAGTAGATCCAATTTAGTAGTAGGAAACAGTAGTAGTAGTAAACAGAAAGTAGTGGGAAAACAGTAGTAGTAGAAACCCATTTGTAGTAGTAACAGTAGTATTTGAAAAAGTTTTTTTTTGAAACAGTGTTGTAGAACAGTGTAGTAGTAACAGTAGTAGTGTAACGTAGAATTGAAAACATTTAGTAGTAGTAACAGTAGTGGGGAAGTAACATTTAGTATTTGAAACAGTTGTATTTGTAACAGAATTTGTAGTAAAAAGTAGTTTTTCGTAACAGTAGTGTAGTAACAGAAAGTTTTTGTAATTTGTAGTATTGAAAAAGTAGTAGTAATAACAGTAGTAGTAGTAACAGTAGTATTTTAAAGGAACAGTAGTAGAAATAACCCCCCCCCAAAAGAAAAGTAGTATTTTAAACAGTATTTGTTTTTTTTTAACAGTAGTAGTAGTAACAGTATTTAATTTGTTAATAACAGTAGGGGTGTAACAGTAGTAGTAGTAACAGTAGTATTTGTAACATTTTAGTAGTAAAAAATTTAAAAGTCAGTAGTAGTAAACGTATTTGTAGTAACAGTGTGGGTAGAAAACCCCAGTAGTGGGAACGTATTTTGTAGTAACAGTAGTAGTATTTAACGTAGTATTTGTAACAGTGTAGTAGAAACAAGTTTTTGTAGTAACTTTTGTATTTGAAAACAGTAGTGGAAGAAACGTGTAGTAGTAACTTTTTAGTATTTAACCAATACGTTTTTCCTAAATAAATTTTTCACCAAACATATTTCTAAAAATTTACTGAAAACATCACCACAATGTTTTCCTGTCAGTTGTTTAAATTTAAAACACATTTTGCAACTCTTGGGTTTCTTTTTGAGGAAAGTTTCGCCACACGGGTGGTTCTTCAGTCCTTACAAAGGAAAAATCTTGAAAAAAAGGGGAAAATTGGGGTTTAACTTTTCCCTAACCTTGGTCATGTGGCTTTTCCCCCCAAACTCCTCTCCTCTCTTTTCCCCCCCCCCTCTCTCTCTCTCCTCTCTCATCTCTCTCTCTCTCTCTCTCTCTCCTTCTTCTTCTCTCTCTCTCTCTCTTCTCCTCTCCCCTCTCTCCTCTCTCTCTCTCTTTCTTTCTTTCTCCTCCCTCTTCTCTCCCCTCTTCTCTCTCTCTCTCTCTCTCTCTTCTCTTTTCTCTCCCTCTTCTCTCTCTTCTTTTTCTTTCTCTCTCTCCCCTCTCTCTCTCTTCTCTCTTCTCTCTCTCCCCTCCCCCCCCCCCCCCTCCCCCCCCTCTCCTCTCTCTCTCTTTTTTTTTTCTTTTCTCTCTCCCCTCTCTCTCTCTCTCTCTCTCTTTTCTTTTCTCTCTCTCTCTCTCTCTCTCTCTCTTTCTTTCTCTCTCTCTCTCTCTCTCTCTCTCTCTCTCTCTCTCTCTCTCTCTCTCTCTCTCTCTCTCTCTCTCTCTCTCTCTCTCTCTCTCAAGGCCGTATCAGCCATGGAACACAGACCATGACGTCACTAAAACAAATGAATGACGGGTGTGGTGCTGCGCCTGGCCTCCAGACTCACCCCATGTACACACCCCATGTACACACTCATGTACTGCCAGGTGCACACCCATGTACACCCTAGTGTGTATTTAAGATGTATACACATTCAGTTAAGAGGATTCGAACTCGTGGGAAGACATAGATATTCTCTTTGTGTATATCTCTGTATAGCTGTATATTTTGCTGTGTATAGCTCTGTATAGATGTATTTAGTTCTGTGTATTGTTCAATGGCTTTATCAGTACAATATAAGAAGATAATGGGAAAACAGTAGGACTATACATAAGGGATGAGGTAATCAGTCCCTGAGTCTTGGAGCTGGTGAACACCACCGTAGTCCTGAAGACTGTGAAGCACAGACAGGAAGATTGGTGCTTATATACTAGCGTCAGGTGAGGGACGTGTACCAGACCAACACATTGTCACTGGTAGATGGGATCCTCAGTGGAAGTTGATGGTCCAGGACTAGTTTAGTATATATAGGCTTTAAAGGGAGGTGTAGAAGTACTGTAATCTCTGGTAACCACGTGTATTACTACTACGACTACTAGTATTACTATTATTACTACTACTACTACTACTACTACTACTACTACTACTACTACTACTACTACTACTACTACTACTACTACTACTACTACTACTACTACTACTACTACTACACTCTAAAGCCTATGTATACTAACTTGTCCTGGACCATCAACTTCCACTGAGGATCCCATCTACCAGTGACAATGTGTTGGTCTGGTACACGTCCCTCACCTCACACCAGTATATAAGCACCAATCTTCCTGTCTGTGCATCACAGTCTTCAGGACTACGGTGGTGTTCACCAGCTCCAAGACTGAGGGACTTATCCCTTATATATAGTCCAACTGTCTTCCCATTATGACCTTGTACTGATAAAACCAGTGGATGGCGAAACATAGTGATAGCTGGGTACAGTGACTGCTGAGTACAGTGACATCTAGGTACAGTGAAGGGTTGGTACGGTGAAACACGGGTGCGGTGAAGAGGGGTACGGTGAAGGGGTGCAGTGACAGCTGGGTACAGTGACGGCTGGGTAGAGTGAAGAGTAGGTATAATGATGGGTGAGTACAGTAACAGCTGGGTACAGTGAAGGGTGGGGATAGTGACAGTTGGGTACAGTGAAGGGTGGATACAGTGACAGCTGAATACGTTTCATGT
>NW_026473552.1:0-10269 GCF_026875155.1 Cherax quadricarinatus | reverse complement strand
TTGATCAGTTGTCCCCCCTGCCGCAAATACACCTAGTTCGGTGAGGTGGGGGCGGCTAGGCGAAAAGAGCAACACCAATCCGAATGGCCTGTGGGTCGAGACGGGTGCCCAGGGAGGAATGGGAACAGCTAACAGGAAATCTCCTGAGTGTGGTGCCTTCACTGCCAGGAGACGAGCTTTGTTCTTTCCTGAAGCATTGGAGAGCACTGTGTTGGCGATTTTTTCCATGATCGGTTTGTCCCAGTGGGACTGTTTGTGCTGTTTGGGAGGAGCTGGTCTACTGGAGGAGTCTGTAAGGGTGTCCCACCGAATCGCTGCTTCAGTAAACCGGGGGTCTTGAGCTCCTACCAAGTCTCTCTCTCTCTCTCTCTCTCTCTCTCTCTCTCTCTCTCCTCTCTCTCTCTCTTATATAATATATATATATATATATATATATATATATATATATATATAATATATATATATATATATATATATATATATATATATATATATATATACGTTATGCTCAGAGTGATTACGATTGATTTATGGCAAAAACTAATTCAATTTTTATTCTCTTAATTCGGTAAAGTGCACCCTTGTTAACTAGACCAAACTCGGCAATTGCCTTAAGGCACCACGCAGAAAGGGAGTCTAACAAGTTCCCCAAGTGATGCTGTAGACCTCTCGGCCACAAATGACTCAAAAGCTGGGCAGCATGGTTTACAAGCTATGTTTCCTCTAGCCCGGGCACACCAATAAGCCTCAAGCATGGTTTGAAGCAGTTTCATTCTCCTCCTGTATGTTCTGACGTCATAAGCGATTTTTTTTATCGATGCACCACGCAGAAACAAACTTGTATATACAGTGAAAGATCGCAGTCAGCAGGATTCTAAACAACGTCTTGGGAGGCTGGTAGGGTTTCCAAGTGACGACGTGTTTTTGAATCCTGGTGGCTGCGATCTTTATCTGTATATACTGGATTTTTATTTATCAATACGTGGTGCACTAATGCATAATATCGCTTGTGAGGTCAGAACAAACGGGAGGAGAATAAAATAGACTGAAACCATGTTTGAGGCTCACTGGTGTACCCTTCTCTGGAAAGAAACATGGCTTGTAAACAAGGGTGCCCAGTTTTTAAGGTATCTGTGCCCGAGTGGTCTAGAGTGTCACTTGAGGAACCTTGCTAAACTCCTCTGACGTGGTTTCGAATCCTGTTGACTGCAGGATATATATTAATATGTATTATTTGAGCAATTTTTCTTGTATGTACTTCTTTTCATCTGAATCCCTTTACCATTCATATATTCCTTGATTTCTCTCTCTGTTGGAAGTGTGAATAGAAAGAGTCTTGGTAATAGGTAATTCTTATTTAGAGATAAAAACAAGATAAATGAGAATACGAGATATGATACAGTGCCTCATGGTTTTAGTTTGCTGAAATATATATTAGTATATTAGTATAGGGTAGAAATCTGGATGTACATTTGTTTAGGATCCTGTCAACGCAGATTCTATCAGTTTCTCGTAAAGGTTTAAGTATATTTTTCGAATTACGATTTTAGTTCAGGTAAAGTGGGCAGTGGCTAGTTAATGGTCCATAACAGACCGAAACGTTGTCATAAGTGTCAATCTCCTACTTGCGTGTTGTGTATTGTTCCAGCCACAGTTTTGTGCCTTTTCGTTCTTTATGGTGAAGTTTCCCCTCAAGGAAGGTTCCTTGATGTTGGTGAGGGGCTCTTGATTTAGGGAATTGGATCTGTGCTCCAGTTCCCCGAATTAACCCTGAATGCCTTCCACATCCCCCCCCCAGGCGCTGTATAATCCTCCGGGTTTAGTGCTTCCCCTTGATTATAATAATAATAATAATAATTCTCTCTCTGTTTATTAAGTAAGAAGGCAGTCATGGCCAAACGTTTCTTTAATATCTTAAACTGCACATTAGTGTCATTGTTGTCCATTGGACTCGGATTGCAGTCACTCTACCAAGTTTAATATGAAGAGAACACAGTGCATGCCTATGGCTATTGTTCAAGAGAACACAGTGCATGCCTATGGCTATTGTTCAAGAGAACACAGTGCATGCCTATGGCTATTGTGCAAGAGAACACAGTGCATGTCTAGAGTTATTCTTAAAGTCAATGTAAATCCTAGATGAATTAGGCGCAGTTTTGTTCTTAAGTGCAGCATATGTTGGAATGTTGATGTTTGACTTTTCATTTACCTTAAACAGTTATGTTTCTCAACAGGTACACGTATGTTCGTCCGTCTGATGGACTCTGGGGTGTTAGAGTTAATAACAGTTCGTGGTCTGGTATGGTGGGAATGGTGATGCGGGAGGTGAGTGATCAGTGGCTCTTTACAGCTGACGGTTACGAAGTCAGAGCAAAAACACATATCTATCCTTGGTACACAATTTGGTTTGGCTTAATTTTTTCCCCAGTTTTTGATTAATTTTTGAATAGTGAATATTAACCGACTTATGATTCATAAGCTTTATTATTTATCTTCATTTGTTACGTAATAACGATGTGAAATACAATAATTTTTTTTGTGGAAAAAGACATTTATGTACAGTTCAGGACATTTATTACAGGAAACGTTTCGCCACGAGTGGCTTCTTCAGTCCTAATACAGAGAAAAACTAAGAAAAACGCATATATATAGTGGCAGGAGTCAGGTGAAGTGACGCGTGGGTAGAGGTGGTAGTAGTAGTAGTAGTAGTAGTAGTAGTAGTAGTAGTAGTAGTAGTGGAACTAAGGAAGTGAGGTTAGAGAGGGACCTGTTGACATCATGTAATAGCAGTTCCCAGGATGGGTAATATCCTCTTGATTAGTAATTTTGAAATACTGTAACTACCGGATTTTTGCTTTATAGTGTTACTGACAGAAATTAGTGCAGCTTCAATGCATTTTCTCCGTCTTAAGTCGTCTTCTTTAATAACTAATTTAGCTTCATTGAATTTCATGAGGTGTCCAATATCGTCCCTGTGTTGAACAGGGACCGCAGAAACGCACGTGTTCAACACAGGGACGATATTGGACACCTCATGAAATTCAATGAAGCTAAATTAGTTATTAAAGAAGACGACTTAAGACGAAGAAAATGCATTGAAGCTGCACTAATTTCTGTCAGTAACACTATAAAGCAAAAATCCGGTAGTTACAGTATTTCAAAATTACTAATCAAGAGGATATTACCCATCCTGGGAACTGCTATTACATGATGTCAACAGGTCCCTCTCTAACCTCACTTCCTTAGTTCCACTACTACTACTACTACTACTACTACTACTACTACTACTACTACTACCACCTCTACCCACGCGTCACTTCACCTGACTCCTGCCACTATATATATGCGTTTTTCTTAGTTTCTCTGTATTAGGACTGAAGAAGCCACTCGTGGCGAAACGTTTCCTGTAATAAATGTCCTGAACTGTACATAAGTGTCTTTTTCCCCATCTTGTCGGTATCACCATACCATTTCCTCAATAATTTTTCTACTCTTAATATTTATAAATTCCGCCATCTTTGAATGGTGTTGTCATGTATTGTTTGAGTATTACCTGATTTAATAATACATTATGATCCAATCTCAGTCATATCAAAATTGCGTCTTGGTTCATTTTACAGGAAGTAGAAATTGGTGTTGGTCCTTTCTCGGTTGATATAAGTCGAACCGAGGTGGTAGACTTCACTGTGCCAATATTGACAGATTACTATAGGATCCTGGGAGGACGAGGACGTCCTGAGGTGGATCCCTGGGGCTTCCTGTTTCCCCTGGCACCGCTGGTGTGGGCGGCCATCCTGGCGGCGCTGATGGTGCTTGCTGCAACACTGTTCTTCATGTCTTCAATCTTCTCTCATAAGATCGACTACCAGTGGAACTTTTCACAGGTCACCTTTGGCTATGTTCGAATATTATTACAACAAGGTAAGTGCAATTTGACATCATTCAAGTGACTGAGCCTCCATCATATGTTGCTTCCCATATTTTGCGTTAATAAGACGAAGATGATGTACCGCAGCATCACATATCTCATTTTAACGTCAAACAAACCGACACTTAGGGTCTCTATAAATTTTCTCCAAAATAAATTCAGCCTCTGGCACGTGAATATCTTAGTTGAGGATTAAACAGTAGAATCATAACGGAATGATGTTTTTTATCAGTAATTAATAAATACAAAAGGGAATAACATATATATTTGCAGAACATGAAGTTAATTTACAAAGAGTAGGTAGACGTCGAAGTAGTAGTTTGAAAAAAATGGATTTGTTTTGTACCTTGCCAAAGGCAGCAGCAGGTGAGTCTGGAGACACAGTCCAGACAAGAGAGCGGCAACAACCAGCCGGCTCAAGGATCAGCCAAGTGGCGACCGTAAGTATCAGAAGTCAGGGAAAGTATTTGTGAGGGAAAAGTTCAATAGATAGGAGTAGCGAGGGAGTATATAGTAACAATAGTTTCATTGCCGGCTACTTGTTAAGGTAGGGTAAGTCCCGCTCCCGCTATTCCCCCCCCCTTTCTTCCCCCTCCCCGAAAGTGATAGTTTGATTGCCGGCTACTTGTTAAGGTAGGGTCAGTCTAGCTCCCGCTATCCCTTCCCCTCCTTCTTCCCCCCCCCCCCGAAAGGTGACGTGTGGGGCTCCAGTCCAAACAGTAATCACTAGACTCACAGCTCCCAGCACTACTGTAAGTACACGCCTGCCTTGTATTCTAGTGGATTTATTGGTTGAAAGCTTCACTTTTGACCAATAATAAACTTAGTCCTTTCAGTCTTGCTCTAAGTTGACTGTTATAATAATCACCACATCTTTTAGGTATTGTACTTATCATGGAGAGTGATTTCTTAGGCAGTGGGAAACCTGTCTATCTTTCCAGCTTGGATGACAGAGAGGGTCACCTGCCAATCAACGAGTAGAATTGAAGGAGACTAACGTTCTGAGACGTCCCAAATTTTTGATCCACTTACCTGTTTGTGTATGCAAGTAGCAGGATATAACCCCTCATCATTACAGTGGAAAAAACCTGCTTTCCTGTCATCTGGACGGATTATTGACGGCTAGAAAATCTGTGAAGAACGAGCCGGTGGGTTGTCATCAACACCTGCGACCCCCCCCCCCCCCATCATCAGCAACGGCTACGATTTCAACAACACGCAGTGTCACCAACACCAGACACCCAAGTTTTTTATATACATATTAGTGTTGAATTCAGATATCATTTATATTTTTCATTTTTCATTTTCTTTAATGTAGGATCAATATTTCATATTTAAGTGTTTTATATTTTATATTTTCTAAACAATAAAGTGTTTATGTTTGTCAGTTTTTGTTCTTTTTCTATTCATTAATTTTCTGAGGGGACCCACCCTTTGGAAATACTGTTAAAGTTGTTACAGAGCTGAGTAAGCTTAAAAGTGGGACCTTGCAGGTCAACCTTAAATCAAGATTAAAAATCCATTCGAAATTCCTTGGAACTTCAACGCCCTCCCACAGAGGTTACCACCGCCATTAGTAACATTCTCTATGGTAGGACAAGTAAGGTATTTAAAAGTTTTGGGTGATTGTTTGTCTCAGTTTTTGTAAGTAAGTCAGGCGGATAAAATATTTAATTCTGCCACCTTTTTTCGACTTGAAAACTTTGGGGGATTAGACTCTGGGACCGGGGTTTTTCCCAGGGACAATTTGTTTCATTGAACTTTTTATTTTATCAAGGAAACTGTCGTGGCCTCTTGATTTGTTGGTGAGAAAATTGGATGATCAAGGGACCCCCCTTTTACTTACTGTTTGCTGGAGCCCGATGAACCCTTCGTTTTTTATTAATACATATTTTTTAAATTTAATAGGGGTCGAAACCCCCTTGGGTTTTTTTTCGTTTGAGCGGAGCAGGGAAATTTAACCCCCGTTTTTTTTGTACCCGTTTATTTTCCCGATAGTTTAAGTTATTTTTGCAAGTAGGAGGAATACCGTTTGGTGAATGCTGGAAGTTAGGAATAACGGGGAAAAATATTTAAAATTTTTCATTAGTGTAAAACCCGGGGAAAAAATTTGAAAGGGGATTGAGAATCAAAAGGGAAAAGGGGAAAAAGGAGAGATGAAATCGAAAGGAAGAGGAAAAGGGAGTTTGGAAAATCGAAAGAAGCAAAAAAAGAGGTGTAGACTTGATCGTGAGGAAAGAGAAAAGTACGTGAGGAAAAAAAGTTAAATTTTTGGGAAATTGAGGAAGAGAAATTTTTGAAAAAATTGAGTTAAGGGAGAGAGAAAAGGATCGCGAGCTCGAACAACTCCCCTTAATTAGAGAAAAAAAAGTTAATTTCTCAAAAGAAATTGTAAAGGAGAAATGGAAAAACGTGCAGCTAGTGACATTTTCCAACACCTAATTTATCTCCCTTCACGATGGGGAAGAAAAAAAATTCTACATTATCGGTTTTGAAAATACCGTACCCTTTTGTGAATGACCTGCTGACCCCTGGGCTACCAGGTTGGAATGTTTTTTTTTGGGTTTCAGTTTTGAATTCATGCAACTTTGTCGCGGTATTGAAATTTAAAAAACCTACTAAAGAAGGCAACCTTAAAGCATATAAAAAAAAACCACTAATTCTTCAGGAAAGATTTCAGGTATGCCCCCCCTTAAGCCTGGCCAAAAACTTTCAGCGTTAAGGAAATCTTTCGTTTGCTCGCTTTTGGATAGAGGTTCGGGAATTGATGCAGTTATAAATCTTTAGAGACTTCATGGTTTCTACCAGCCCCTGACAGCCTTCTCCTTCAGATACGAAAATTCACAGAAAAAGAAAACCGTTAAAAGCTGGGGAAAGTTGCTGAGGCTGCTGCCCTGTATGCTGAGGTCCATTTTTAAAAAGCCCCAAAAGGGATCGAACCCAAAGGGGAAAGGGTTCTCAGCCTTAAGAAATAAAAGTCTAGGGAAGTAAAATGACTTTTTTATTCTGTTTGTCTTTGGGGTGGTGTTAAGGGGCATAAAGCAGATTGTCCTAAGAAGGTCCAAAATTTGGGAAAGATTTTTTAAGACTAAAAAGCCCAGCCCCCTTCTGTTAGGAAAATTTTAATGGCTTATGTATCTAATTTTTTACGGAATGGATGAAATGTATTCATTTCTGATAAGCTTTTCCCTAATTTTAAAAGAAACTCATTCTTGCTATACTTTCAGACTATTTGGGGCCTACGAACTTTCCTCCCATCGTTTTATTTGGTCAAAATGGTTCAAGGTTGGTTGAACCCGTACTAGCCCCCACCCTTTCTTGCTCCGTACTAAAGGTTTTGTAAAAGGTGCCATTCTTCCTTTGAGGTTGACCTTTATCCCCCAAAAGGTGGAATAAGTTTTTCAGATTCTTTTCCCGTGAGTAGAAAAGCCCCTCGAAAGTTCGTTGGAACAATTCTGCGAGATTTATGTGGGATTAAAAAATGTTGCTACTCGAAAGCGAGGAAGTAGGTCCCCGGTTCACTTGTTAGAGGGAAAGTGAAGATATCACCTCCGTACTATAATGTCTTGATGGGGCTCAGACAAAGCCCAGGCTTTCCTACTGCCCACCCTTTGTTTTTCCCCTGATTTTAAAACCCTTTTTGATATATCGAAGGCCCTTTGTAAATTTCAACGAAATTGCCCTTCTCTTCAGAATTGCCATAATGCCCCCTAAACAAAATCAATTTTCCCAAAGGAAAAACTTTTCATATAAATTTTTAAAATATAAAAAAGGTTTTTACAAGTCAGTTTTCAAATTAATTTCAGATGGTGATATTATTTTAGTTTTTTAAAAAGCAATCCCAAAAAAAATTTTCCAAAAAAGGGTCTGACTGCCAGTCCCGAACATTTTCGCTCAAAAAACCCTTAAATAAAATTGGAAAAACCTTTTTTTGGGCCCCAAAAATGTCCTCATTTATTCACTACTTATTTTTGTCGTGAAAAGTTTCCCAACTTCCCCTCCGGGGTCCGGGCGAGCATTGGTCAAAATCCCAGTTTTTTACGGTCCCTTTGAAAGGTAATTTTGGGACATCTTTTGATCCTTTATCACCACTTTATCGGGGGGACTAGATATTATTAAAATTTGCTGTTTATGTTCGGTTTCCCTAAAAGCTGTACCTAAAAGACAAAAACTACTACAGAGGTGGCTAAAGCCCTTTTGCCCATTTTCCCGAGGGGCATCCTAGGAATTTTGTTGACGTGGGCCCCAATTCCTCGGTTAATGCAAACTCTCCCAAATTTGGGGGTTAAAACCTCTTTCACCCCACCCTATCATCCCCGCTGTAATGGGAGGGGTTTTAACGCCGCATTCGATTCTAAAGCCATTTTAAAGGGAAAAAAAATTTCTCCCCTTTAAATTAAGGGGTGGCATCGTTTCCACCCTGTGCTTTGTTTGCCTGAGGGAAAAATTCCAGTGACTCTTTGGGTTTTACCCTTTTTAACTTCTCTATGGTAGAAGGTCAGAGGTCCATTGGCCATCCTTCTGACTTATGGACTAAGAGGAGGGAAATACTGGGTCGTCTTCTTGAGTTTTCCTTGACCTTTGATCCAAATTTAGGGGACCTTTGACATAGTTTCGAAAACTTAACTTGTCAATGGACCAGTCAAAACCTATTTTGATTCCCAAAAGCCAGAGGAGAAATTTTAAAATAGGGGATGAAATCCTGGTACTTTGCCCATCAAGTAAATAAATTATTAGTAGCATGGAAAGCCATTAAAGTAAAAAATTTGTGGGGAAAGTTGACTATCATAGAGTCAAGGGGAAAATAATTTTATATCAAATTTCCCTTTTGAAATATTACGAAAAAATTGGGTTAACTGCCTAAAAACTTTGACTTAGTTTTTCCCCGAATTTTAAGACAAATGAAGAATGTAAGGGTGTGCAATTGACACCTCAATTGACTATGATGAAGAACTACTCTTGGTGACTCTTGACCCCTCGGGCGCAAACAAAATTAAATTAAAGAATTTTGGATGACCCTAAGAGACATGAACTTCTTCAAGTTTGAGTAACTTTTCAGACGTCTTTTTCTGATATTCCAGGTGTTACCCCCACGGTAGTCCCTAAGATTGACTTTTGGACGGACAATCCTATTTAAAGGAAATTATACCCCGTTCCAGTTCCCCTTTTGGGATGCATTTGCCAAGAGGTAGAAAATAAAAAACTAAAGATCATTTAACCTTTGTATCTGATATTGTCAAACCCGTGCATGGTTAAGGGGGATAAATTTATATAGATTGCTATTGATTCAGAGGCCCTTTTGCTTTCACTCGGTGGGATGTGAGCCTATGCCCTTAAAGCAGCGATCTACACAAAAATTTTTGACTCTTCCTTCTTTTCAGAGATTGTATTGCGCAGGGATATCATCAAGTAATGTTAGATCCCTTTTTCTAACAGTACACCCCTTTTCCTAACACCCAAAGGGCTGATGCAGTTTAAAAACTTGCCTTCGGTTTTTATAACTGCCTGTGTACCTACGTTTGACGATGAGAAAGGTATGGGTAATGTGCCAAATGTTTCAGTTTATTTTGATAACATTTACGTAATCATCCCGTGGGGCGAAAAATATCCAAAACATTAACATCAGTTTTGCGTAGGTTATGTCAATGGCCCCACTGCCAAATGAAGAAATGCTTCCTTGGGTATAACAAGATTAGATATTTGGAATGTACTTTCTAATAACTCTCTGCAGCCTTTTCCCCGTAAGATCAAAGCTTTATTGAATTTAAATTCCCCCAAAAACCCGAAATATGTGTAACTTTCTTGGTTTTGTAAATTTTCATGCACGTTTATCCCAAACTTACTGATCTTACAGGGACTTATTGACTTCCTTTTAAAAAGTCTTTGGGAAAGGAACCTACGAACTTTCCCATGTGCTCGGGAAAAATTTATTGAGTTAAAAATATCTTTTCAAAAAAACCTATACTTAAAATTCCGATATTAATAAAACATTTTTTTTGAACGATGCCCAATACTGGTTAGGTGCGGTGTATACAATACCATGATGGTCTCCCCTTCCTGTATGCTTCCTAAACCGGAAAATCCTTCCCCTTTTTTTTTTTTTTGGGTTTTTTTTTTTTTTTTTAAAATTTTTTTTTTTTTTTTTTTTGTCTTTTTTTTTTTAATTATTTTTTTAAATTTTTTTTTTTTCTTTTTTTTTTTTTCTTTTTTTTATTTTTCCCCTTTTTCTTTTTTTATTTTTTTTTTTTTCTATTTAAATCTTTTTTTAAAATTTTTTTTTTTTTTTTACTTTTTTAAAATTTTTTCTTTTTTTTGGAGGGTAATCCCCTCCCCTTTTCCCC
>NW_026473551.1:0-10877 GCF_026875155.1 Cherax quadricarinatus | reverse complement strand
TGGTTCCCCTTTGGGAATGAACCTTTCCACTGCCTCCTTGCATTTTTTTGCTACATATTCCACATTTCTTTTATGGTTTTCCGCCAGTTCTCTGTCCCACTGGACCTCCCGCAGGAAGTTCTTCAACCCTATGTAGTCCCCTCTTTTATAGTCAGGCTTTTCCATTCTACTCTGTTATTCTCTCCACTTGCAGCTCTACTATGTATTCAAAGCACAGAACCACGTAGTCGCTAACTCCTAGGGGACTCTCATACTTGATGTCCTCAATGTCTGAGCTGCCCAGGGTGAACACAAGGTCCAATCTTGCTGGTTCATCCTCCCCTCTCACTCTGGTAGTGTCCTTAACATGTTGGTGCATGAGGTTTTCCAGCACCACGTCCAACATCCTGGCTCTCCATGTTTCGGGACCCCCATGTGGCTCCAGGTTTTCCCAGTCAATCTCCTGTGGTGAAATCCCCCATAACCAGCAACTTTGCTCTGCTGGAGTGAGCTCTTCTGGCCACCTCAGCAAGTGTGTCCACCATTGCTCTGTTGCTCTCTTCATATTCCTCTCTGGCCTCCTGCAGTTCTGTGGTGGATTATACATCACTGCAATGACCACTTTGTGTTCCCCAGAGTGAAGTGTACCTGCTATGTAGTCTCTTTCTCCCATCTCATCTATTCCTTCCATTTTCTCGAATTTCCATCTGTTTTTTACGAGCAGAGCAACCCCACCTCCCTCCCTGCCCCTTCTATCTTTCCTCATGATCTGGTATCCTGGTGGGAAGATTGCATCTGTTATTGTCTCCATGAGTTTTGTTTCTGTAACTGCTATGATGTCTGGGGACTTCTCATTGATTCTTTCTTGTGTGTGTGTGTGTGTGTGTACTCACCTATTTGTACTCACCTATTTGTGGTTGCAGGGGTCGAGTCCTAGCTCCTGGCCCCGCCTCTTCACCGGTTGCTACTAGGCCCTCTCTCTCCCCGCTCCATGAGCTTTATCAAACCTCGTCTTAAAACTGTGTATGGTTCCTGCTCCACTACGTCATTTTCTAGGCTATTCCACTGCCTTACAAACTCTATGACTGAAGAAATACTTCCTACTATCTCTCTGACTCATTTGTGTCTTCAACTTCCAATTGTGGCCTCTTGTTTCTGTGTCCCCTCCCTGGAACATCCTGTCTTTGTCCACCTTGTCTATTCCACACAGTATTTTATATGTCGTTATCATGTCTCCCCTGACCCTCCTGTCCTCCAGTGTGGTCAGGCCGATTTCCCTTAATCTTTCCTCATAGGACATTCCCCTTAGCTCTGGAACTAACCTTGTCGCAAACCTTTGTACTTTCTCTAGTTTCTTGACGTGCTTTATCAAGTGCGGGTTCCAAACAGGTGCTGCATACTCCAGTATGGGCCTGACATACACGGTGTACAGTGTCTTGAATGATTCCTTACTAAGGTATCGGAATGCTGTTCTCAGGTTTGCCAGGCTACCGCCCACAGGATGGGTATGGGGTGCATAAAGATATTAAACTAAAGTGTGTGTGTGTGTGTGTGTGTGTGTGTGTGTGTGTGTGTGTGTGTGTGTGTGTGTGTGTGTGTGTGTGTGTGTGGTGTGTGTGTGTGTGTGTGTATGTGTGTGTGTGTGTGTGGTGTGTGTGACTCAAACAATCAATATTTGCACCAATAACTCATTACAGTTGTGACCGGGTGTGGAAGTGTGAATTGCTCATTACTCTATAATTTGTTCATGATTGTAGTCAAAGTATAAACGTAAGTAACCATTCTACAGAATTCATTACCTTTGTAACTTGTGAGCTCATTACCTTTGTACCTAGTTCAGCTATCAAAACTTTGGGGGCCCAGTCCTGGACCCATTACGTACCTCTGTAATCTGTAAATACCTTTGTAACTTGTCATGATTGTGACCAGACTTACCTGGAGTTCATTACCTTTGTAAATTGTGAGTTCATTACCTTTGTAAATTGTGAGTTCATTACCTTTGTAAATTGTGAGTTCATTACCTCTGTAACTTCGCTCAGCTATCAAAACTTTGGAGTCCAGTCCCTGGACCAATTATGTACCTCTGTAATCTTTTGACTACCGCCCACAGGATGGGTATGGGGTGCATAATAAACATATTAAACTAAAACCATATGCTGCAGCAGTTATCTGATTGATGTGTGCTTCCGGAGACATGCTCGGTGTTATACTCACCCCAAGATCTTTCTCCTTGAGTGAGGTTTTGCAGTCTTTGGCCACCTAGCCTATACTCTGTCTGTGGTCTTCTGTGCCCCTCCCCCATCTTCATGACTTTGCATTTGGCAGGATTAAATTCGAGAAGCCATTTGCTGGACCAGGTGTCCAGTCTGTCCAGGTCTCTTTGAAGTCCTGCCTGGTCCTCATCAGATTTATTCTCCTCGTTAACTTCACATCATCTGCAAACAGGGACACTTCTGAGTCTAACCCTTCCGTCATGTCGTTCACATATACCAAAATAGCACTGGTCCTAGGACCGACCCCTGTGGGACCCCGCTCGTCACAGGTGCCCACTGTGATACATCATACGTACCATGACTCGTTGTTGCCTCCCTGTCAGGTATTCTCTGATCCATTGCAGTGCCCTTCCTGTTATATGCGCCTGATGCTCTAGCTTCTGCACTAATCTCTTGTGAGGAACTGTGTCAAGGCCTTCTTGCAGTCCAAGAAGATGCAATCAACCCACCCCTCTCTCTCTTGTCTTACTTTGTTATTTTATCATAAAACTCCAGAAGGTTTGTGGACACAGGATTTGCCTTCCGTGAATCCGTGCTGGTTGGCATTTTACTCCTGTTCGTTCCAGGTGCTCCACCACTCTCCTCCTGATAATCTTCTCCATAATTTTGCATACTATACACGTCAATGACACAGGTCTATAGTTTAGTGCCTCTTTTCTGTCTCCTTTTTTTAAAAATGTGTGTGTGTGTGTGTGTGTGTGTGTGTGTGTGTGTGTGTGTGTGTGTGTGTGTGTGTGTGTGTGTGTGTGTGTGTGTTTGTGTGTATGTGTATGAGTGTGTGAGTGTGTGTGTGTGTGTGTGTGTGTGTGTGTGTGTGTGTGTGTGTGTACTCACCTATTTGTACTCACCTATTTGTGGTTGCAGGGGTCGAGTCCTAGCTCCTGGCCCGCCTCTTCACGGTTGTGTGAGTATGAGTGTATGTATGAGTGTGTGTGTGTGTGTATGAGTGTGTGTGCGTGTGTGTGTATGAGTTTGTGTATGTGTGTGTGTGTGTGTGTGTGTGTGTGTGTGTGTGTGTGTGTTGTGTGTGTGTTTATGTGTGTGTGTGTGTTTATGTGTGTGTGTGTGTATGAATTTGTATGTGTGTGTGTGTGTGTGTTGTGAGAGAGAGAGAGGACTCAGCAATCATCATTTGCACAATAACTCACTACAGTAGTGACCGGGTGTGGAAGTGTGAATTGCTCATTACTCTAAAATTTGTTCATGATTGCAGCCATGTATAAAGTAAGTAACCATTCTTACAGTATTCATTACCTTTGTAACTTGTGAGTTCATTACCTTTGTAACTTGTGAGTTCATTACCTTGTACCTAGTTCAGCCATCAAAACTTTGGAGCCCGGTCCCTGGACCCATTGTGTACCTCTGTAATCTGTAAATACCTTTGTAACTTGTCATGATTGTGACTAGACCTACCTGGAGTTCATTACCTTTGTAAATTGTGAGTTCATTACCTTTGTAAATTGTGAATTCATTACCTCTGTAACTTGCTCAGCTATCAAAACTTTGAGGCCCAGTCCCTGGACCAATTATGTACCTCTGTAATCTTTTGACTACCGCCCACAGGATGGGTATGGGGTGCATAATAAACATATTAAACTAAACATATACCAACATACGAAAAAAAAACATAAACCGTCTAGATATGTCTGTATACCATACAGACTAAAACTTAACATCAAGAACTGAGCATTGACACCAAACCGGTATCAGGGTACAGACCATAATTATAAACTTTAAAAAGAATCGAGTCATACATATATAAAGTATTACATAACGTCTGACCCATGACAAAGGCTCAATACAATAGAAAGGGATATATATATATACACACACCCACACCCACACCCACACACACACGTACACACAAAAAGTTTCACAAAATCACATTAATCAAAATCACTGTATGCACAAAGCAAAACAGTATCTAAGTATATCTCATCGTGCAAAAACTCAGCACGTAACATACATACAAACTAAAACACACTTCATATCGCAAATAACTTACTACTCAGGAATCGTGTCATACAAGACTGATACACATCAAATTATACATAAAAAAATCTACTATATTATACCTACATTCTGAAAACTGTGTATCTAACATAATGAGACCTTGAGCTCTACATCCACACTTGGCTGCCATAAAGTCTCAATGAAAACCAGGAAACCTTTCCAAACCCACATTCACAACACTCTCACGGTTCCCCCCCCAAAGGAGGCGAGCCCGTTGTGACCCCCTGACTCCCTCCAACCTATGAAAACCCTTCACTCATCATTATCAATCACAGATTTACGAGAATCCCTAATGTTAGCATTCTATACCCCTCTGAGAAAGCCTGATCCCACCTCCTCCCATACAAATCTCTGTTACGACACATCGTACGATAGAACGTTACCGCAAGAACCTTTCTTCTCTCCTCACTATCCCCTCTCCCCCTCATCACCCACGACATATATATATAATCTACCATGATATAATCTAAAGCTCTTATGACACCCTCGTCTAACCCACCCGTATCTAGACTTAAAGCACGCAAGAACCGACACCCCACGGCCCCCCACCCTCTGTACCAAACCCTACTTAACCAGCACTAACCTCCTCTACCCCTTCACAAAAAGTAAACTACATGGAACGCAGTCTCATCCCCTCCACAGATACCACACCCCCACCCTCTACAACCTGTCTGTTTCGTAGTATCTCACCAGACGGCAGGATCCCATGCAGGAAACGAAACATCACCTTACGCGCCCGAGGGTTTAAACTTCATTTTACTAAGTCTAAACCAAATACTCTTCCATGCATACATGGGGAACAAACCCTCAACTGGGATAACACACCTACCTACAAGTAACCTACACAAAACCCTTATACGAACCTTTCTCAGTTCCTTAACCAACATCACAGCCTCAAAACGATTTCGCATTCCCTCAACTCCATTCCTCGTTTACCACACACCCAGCCTGTCGTGTATCATTCCCAACTGCCCCGCGTTCACACCCTCACGCAAACTTCCCATTTAATAAACACACATTTACCCCTCCGTCTCAAATCCATCAACCCCAACCCACCCTGACTTACAGGTAACATTACAACTTCCCTCCGTAACCAATTACAACGTGAACCCCACAAAAATTTGTACACCCGTCTTAGAATTCCCGCAATCGCTGTCCCTGTAATTGGGAACACAGCTGCAACATGCCAAATCTTACTATACAATAAAATGTTTACGACTATCACTCGCTGTATAAGAGTTAGGTGCTGGGGTCTCAGAACACCTAGACGCCCCACGATCCTTTCCAATAACCTATCCGAGTGTTCCTCCCGTGCCGCAACCATGTCATCCTTATAAATAATACCACAAATCTTTAAAGACATCGCCCATTCTTTAACAACATTACATCTCCCCCCACCCCCCCCCCCAAGAACCCAACCCCAGGGCACCTTGACTTCACACTATTTACCTGCATACCCGTGGCACTTCCAAATAATTGCACAACCTCGTCCAACACTCCCATTGGCATCCCTTCACGAATGAGCACAGTGGTGTCGTCAACGTATCCAATTAAACCCGGCCAGGCCCTCCCACCCCCCACACTTCCCTCACATGGCGCACATAAGCTGCGGTCAACCATTCTATAAAAGGGGTCCTGGAAACACGCAAACAATATTTGGTACATGGGGCATCCCTGTCTAAGGCCTCTGCCCATTGCAATATCCCTCCCCATACACCCATTAATCTGTATCCTCATTTTCGCCCCCTTGTATAACATATTTACCCACTCGACTATTTCCTCCCCAAAACCCTGTCTCCTAAGTATAACCTGCAAAGCTCCCCTTTCCACTCTATCATATGCTCCCTGCCAATCTAGAACCAACAAAGCTGCCCCTTCACCCCCACCCTTAGCTTCCACAAAACTTCTCAGTATCCCATGTCCTTCAATCATCGACCTTCCCGGGCAACCAAACTGAGATTTTGACACGACCCTTCCCACAACACATTTGAACCTATTACCTAAAATTTTTGCGAACACCTTATAGTCTGCACACAGCAGTGATATGGCTCGGTACTCCCGAAGGGTGGGCTGCCCCTTGACCTTCTGGACCAACACTACAACTGCTGTTACCTGCTTCTCCCCCAACGTACCCTTCTCCTTCATACGATTAAATAACCTAACTATAAATCCCCTTATTAACGTCCAATGTTGTAAATAAAATTCTACTGGGGGACCATCAATACCCGGCGCTTTCCCCTTCCTCATTCCCCTTAACGCATTCTCTATTTCCTCTGCCGTAATAGTCCCACCTAAAGCCTTTCTATCACTATTTCCTAAATTACACGTCACATACGTACACACCTTGTCCAACGCCACGTCACCCACCCCCCCACTGTTCCAGTACTTCTTGTACCAAGCCTCCGCATACACACACATCCCCTTCGTGGTTCGTATCTCCTGCCCTGCTCTATAATTCCCAACCATCTCTGTTACCTCTAAACATGGGATAGCTGTCACCACCTGCCTTTGCTTTTGATGCCGCAAAACACACGCTGACGGCTTGTCTCCCCAAAGCACCTCTTCCACCCCTGCCTGCACCCTTACAGCTTGAAACCTTTCATTTTGCAACACCCTCAACCTCCCCTTTATTTCAGCTATTTCATCCATAGGAAAATTATTCCCACCTACCCCCCGCCCATAGCAACCTCTTAACCTATCCTCTAAATAGTTAGCCAGTCCATATTTTAAATTATTAATACGTTTTCCTTCTCTCACATAAAACTTTCTAATCCTTTCCTTTGCAACACTATCCCACCATGTCACAATGTCATCCACTCCCTGTTCTTCCACACTAAGCTCCCTCCATAGGACTGAAAACCCCTCCAACCCCTCCTCATCACCTAATACACTTATATTTAATTTCCAATAACTTCTATATATGTCCGCGAGCGTCCCCCACCCAACCTCCACCACCACTGCCCTATGATCTGACATTGTAGCCTCCACAGTACTGAAAGATTTCACATCCACTCCCTGAGAAAGGTACACTCTATCTAGTCTCGCAGCATATCCACTTCTAACAAACGTATATTCAGTCTCCCCCCCCCCGAAGGCATCACGTAACCTAACATCCTTTAATAAATCCCTAAGAGCCACAGACATATATCCAGCCCCTTTTGGGTCCACATCAGCCACCTGATTACACTATTCCAATCCCACCAACAATTGCTACCTCTGGCAGTGCACTTAAGAAAAACACAAGATCCTCACACACAAAATCATTCTTTACCTTGATGCTATTTTCTGCCAGCGCATACACACTCACAAAAGACACACGCTTACCCATCCACCACCCATCCACACGCAACACCCTCCCTCCCCCTCCTCCCTCACTTCTCTGCAAAACAAACGGGCTCGTCTCCCTTATTAAAATTCCCACACCACCTTTTAGACGGGGAGATGGCAGGGTAACTACTCGAAATCCTGCCATCTCCAACACCCTACCCTCTTTAAAATTGTGCTCCTGCAGGAACACAACATCCACTCTAGATTTGTTCAGGAAATTATGAAACCAATCTCTCTTCTTACCGCTACAAACCCATTAACATTTACAGACATACACCTAAGGCCTATTAAAGTTTCCACCCCTGCTTCCTCTCATCACTCTTTACAACTCCAGAGCTTGAATTTAAGTTTGACACCTTCAGAGTGCTCTCTTTCCCTCCCCCCTTCTTCCGGTGCCTCCTATCATGGCTGCTACCACCACCTACACCACTACCTTCACACTTCACCTCAGTCTGTTTCCCAGGCCTTTGTGCAGGCGTAAGGACGTCATCAGAATCTGACATAGCCGCCCTCTTTCTCGTGACCGTCATGTTACACATATCTTGATCAGATGTTGCCTCTCGATGAACCTCCACCTCTACCTGAGAATGGTTTAATGATTCAACGGACGACTCCAAACCACCATCACGTCCCAGATTATCATGTCTCTGACTTTCTGGAAGCGACGGCTCTCCGATGACACCATGCCCAGATGTAACGTCCCTCTCTGGTGGTGACAAAGTCTTCAACACCTCCACCAATTCTTCCTCAATCTCGAGAACCTTCTCCTGTAATTGCTGCTCCTCCTTATCCACAGGAGACGATACCTGATCAGGCAGCTGGGGGAGGGACTCCAACTCACCGCCAGTCCTGTGTGCCCGATCCACTATCTCGCTCCACAAAACACCACGCCCTCCATCCGATGTTTGTTTTTCACCTGCCACCTTTGAAGCAGTGGCTGCGACATCCACCACAGATCCAGGCACACGTCTTCGCTTGTCACAGGTCGCCGCTATGTGATCATACTCACCACATAGGCGGCATGTACGTCGTTGTCCTGGGTACATTACCATTACCTGCGTCCTGAAATCTTGTAGATACACATATGACGGTATTGGGTGCCTCAACATCATTTTGTGATTGAAAGAACCCTCTGGATAACCAGCATAGGCACCTGCCGCCCACGTACCATGTTGAGCATAATGCACCGTCCCATATGTCTCAAAAACTTTCTTTATATCCGCCTCGTCCGCCTCAAAGGGAACGTTGCGTAACTTGATCCATGTATAATGCCATGAAACATCTATCAATCTTACACTGACAGCTGGTGTGACGCTAAGACTTATGTCCTGAAACCTGGTGACTAACGATTCATAAACCGTAGCTGATAGAAGTTTGACGAATATTCTTTGGCTTCCGTTTAATGCTACACCATACAAGTCACTATCTTGTACGCCATATGTCTCCCAGATGATCTTTGGCAATAAGACTTGCGCAGAACTAGGCGTTATCGTTCCTTGAAGTAGCTCAATGCCTACAGTATTTATCCTGCGTCTCACCGCCATCTTGACACTCACAGTGCACCTATGTTGTTAACAGAGGCGTGACAACACCACTTCACGCCGCTGCAGCCAGGTAACTGACAAGGGAGCTCGCCTACAAACAGCAGAGGGGTGCAGAGCACAACCGCACTCTACCGTGGTCAGGCAGCGAATTAACCCTTCTAGGGTAGGGTAGGTGCCTGAGCCCGAGTCTTTAGCTCATAACACTGTCATTCCCATTAGTCCCCTTGGGGCGGGGATGGCAGACCAGAGAGGCCTAGCTTGTGGCTAGGCCTGGGGACAGTTGGTCCCAAAGATGAGGAGGTACTTGTGCCTCCTCCCATGCGAGACTTAGGTCTCAGACACTCCCTAAAGAGGGAGCCAAGGCCGGGCCACCACTTGGAAAAGGCCCGGGCTGGGAGAATACCGGCGAATCTTTAATAATAATAACCAGTGTCAATGTTACATATTGATATATGTATCTATATATATTTGTATGACGTTTTAAATAAAATATATATAAAAAAAATCTTCATCACAAGTTGAACCACAACAAAACAAGTTCTGGCCACAAAATAGAGCGAAACACCAACGTCAAAGACCTGGGAGTGATCATGTCGGAGGATCTCACCTTCAAGGACCATAACATTGTATCAATCGCATCTGCTAGAAAAATGACAGGATGGATAATGAGAACCTTCAAAACTAGGGAGGCCAAGCCCATGATGACACTCTTCAGGTCACTTGTTCTATCTAGGCTGGAATATTGCTGCACACTAACAGCACCTTTCAAGGCAGGTGAAATTGCCGACCTAAAAAAATGTAAAGAACTTTCCCCGGCGGCATAACGGAGTTTAAAACACCTCAATTACTGGGAGCGCTTGAGGTTCCTAAAACCTGTGTTTTCCCCGGAACGCAGGAGGGAGAGATACATGATTACTACACCTGGAAAATCCTAGAGGGACTAGTACCGAACTTGCACACGAAAATCACTCCATACGAAAGCAAAAGACTTGGCAGACGATGCACCATCCCCCCAATGAAAAGCAGGGGTGTCATAGCACGTTAAGAGACCATACAATAAGTGTCAGGGGCCCGAGATGTTCAACTGCCTCCCAGCACCATAAGGGGGGATTACCAACAGACCCCTGGCAGTTTTTCAAACTGGCACTGGACAAGCATCTAAAGTCAGTTCTGATCAGCCCGGGCTGTGGGTCGTTAGTTAGTTTAATATGTTTATTATGCACCCCATACCCATCCTGTGGGCGGTAGTCAAAAAATTACAGAGGTTTCATAATGGGTCCAGGGACTGGGCCTCAAAATTTTGTTTGCTGAGCAAGTTACAGAGGGAATGAATTCACAATTTACAAAGGAATGAACTCACAATTTACAAAGGTAATGAACTCCAGGTAGGTCTAGTCACAATCATGACAAGTTACCAAAGGGATTTACAGATTACAGAGGTACACAATGGGTCCAGGACCGGGCTCCAAAGTTTTGATGGCTGAACTAGGTACAAGGTAATGAACTCACAAGTTACAAAGGTAATGAAAATCACAAGTTACAAAGGTAATGAATACTGTAAGAATGGTTACTTACGTTTATACATGGCTGCAATCATGAACAAATTTTAGAGTAATGAGGGAATTCACACTTCCACACCCGGTCACAACTGTAGTGAGTTTTGGTGCAAATGTTGATTGCTGAGTCTCTCTCTCACACACAAACCAACAATTCTACCAAAAAACACACAACCCACAAACCC
>NW_026473550.1:0-10989 GCF_026875155.1 Cherax quadricarinatus | reverse complement strand
GCATTTGAGGCAGTGACAGTGTAAGGGAATATGATATTTTTTATTTGGATTTTAGTAAAGCCTTCGACAGAGTACCTCACAAGAGACTCTTAAGAAAAGTGGCAGCTCATGGTATAGGAGGTAGAGTTCTAGCATGGATTGAGGCATGGCTTACCAATAGAAAGCAGAGAGTTTCCATTAATGGAGTGAAATCTGAATGGGGATTAGTCACTAGTGGCATTTCACAAGGATCAGTTTTAGGCCCTCTCCTGTTCATAATTTACATTAATGACCTTGATGAAGGGATTACTAGTGACATGAGTAAGTTTGCTGATGATACAAAAATAGGCCGTATAATTCACTCTGAGGAGGATATCAATGAACTCCAGGACGATTTGAACAAATTAATGTCTTGGTCTGAAAAATGGCAGATGAAGTTTAATGTGGATAAGTGTAAGGTACTTGCCCTTGGTAATGAAAATAACCCTAGAAGCTATAATCTAGGTGAAGCAGAGCTTGGTCATACAGAATGTGAAAAAGACTTGGGAGTCATGGAAAGCAGAAATCTAAAGCCAAGACAGCAGTGCCTTGGTGTGCGCAACAAGGCCAACAGATTACTTGGATTTATCTCAAGAAGTATAAGTAACAGAAGTCCAAAAGTTATTTTACAGTTCTATACATCACTAGTGAGGCCTCATTTAGATTATGCTGCTCAGTTTTGGTCCCCTTACTACAGGATGGACATAGACTCATTAGAGAACATACAGAGAAGAATGACTAAAATGATTTACTGTGTAAGGAACCTCCCGTATGAAGATAGACTTAAAGCCTTAAATCTCCACTCTCTGGAGAGGCATAGAATGAGGGGAGATATCATTGAAGTGTATAAGTGGATGACAGGCATAAACAAGGGAGACATTGAAGATTGAGACACTTATGCAGCATATGGGAATCTTTATTCTTTATAGAGAAAAGTTGATAGAAGCAGAAGAGTCTTCAAGTCTCTTCTGCTTCTATCAACTTTTCTGTACTCGACTGAAGAAGCCTACAGTGTAGGCGAAACGTTTCGTAATAAAGATACCTAACTGTTGCATATGTGTCTTACCTAACAACCTGTCGGTATTTTATACCATTTTAATGTTCACAAAGAGGAAGGCGTAAGGAGAGGAGGAGTATGAGGTAATCAGTCCCTCGGCCTGGAGTCGATGTGTTCAGTCCATCAATCTTGTAGAATGTACAGCATAGGGCCGTAGACGTGGTTTATATACTGTAGTGAGGTGAGGTGAAGCAGTACTGAGGGTGTCGAACCAGGTAAGAACATAAGAAAGGAGGAACACTGCAGCAGGCCTGTTGGCTCATACTAGGCAGGTCCTTTACAATTCATCTCACTAACAAACATTTGACCAACCCAATTTTCAATGCTACCCAAGATATAAGCTCTGATGTGCAAGTCCCACTCAAATCCAACCCATCCCACTCATGTATTTATCCAACCTAAATTTGAAACTACCCAAAGTCCTAGCCTCAATAACCCAACTAGGTAGACTGTTCCACTCATCTACTACCCTATTTCCAAACCAATACTTTCCTATGTCCTTTCTAAATCTAAACTTATCTAATTTAAATCCATTACTGCGGGTTCTCTCTTGGAGAGATATCCTCAAGACCTTGTTAAAATCCCCTTTATTAATACCTATCTTCCACTTATACACTTCGATCAGGTCTCCCCTCATTCTTCGTCTAACAAGTGAATGTAACTTAAGAGTCTTCAATCTTTCTTCATAAGGAAGATTTCTAATGCTATGTATTAATTTAGTCATCCTACGCTGAATGTTTTCTAACGAATTTATGTCCATTCTGTAATATGGAGACCAGAACTGAGCTGCATAATCAAGGTGAGGCCTTACTAATGATGTATAAAGCTGCAGTATGACCTCTGGACTTCTGTTGCTTACACTTCTTGATATAAATCCCAGTAATCTATTTGCCTTATTACGTATGCTTAGGCATTGCTGTCTTGGTTTAAGGTTGCTGCTTACCATAACCCCCAAGTCCTTTTCGCAATCTGTATGGTTAAGTTCTACATTATTTAACTTATAAGTGCTAGGGTTATGGACACTCCCGAGCTTCAGAACCTTGCATTTATCTACATTGAACTGCATCTGCCACTTTTCTGACCAAGAGTAGAGTTTGTCTAAATCCTCTGAAGTTCCCTAACATCTACGTTTGAATCAATTACCCTACTATCTTCGTGTCATCGGCGAATTTGCTCATATCACTAGTAATTCCTTCATCAAGATCATTGATATATATTATAAACAACAACGGACCCAAGACTGATCCCTGTGGAACGCCACTTGTTACTGATCCCCACTCGGATTTAACCCCATTTATGGACACTCTTTGCTTCCTGTCTGTGAGCCATGATTCGATCCACGAGAGCCCCCTTTCCCCCCAATGCCATGAGCTGCTACTTTCTTCAACAGTCTTTGGTGCGGAACTCTATCAAATGCCTTACTAAAATCTAAGTAAATAATATCAAATTCTTTATCGTGGTCAACAGCCTCAAAAGCTTTACTGAAGAAAGTTAATAAAATTTGTTAGACAAGACCGGCCTCTTGTGAATCCATGCTGAGTATCATTAATCAAGCTATGCTTATCGAGATGGCTTCTTATAATCTCAGCTATAATTGACTAGTAATTTGCCTACAATTGAGGTCAGGCTTATTGGGCGGTAATTTGATGGTAACGACTTGTCCCCTGTTTTAAAATAGGAATTACATTAGCCATCTTCCACATATCAGACACTGCACCTGTTTGAAGAGATTTAAAATTTAAAAATATTAGTTAATGGTTCACAGACTTCCATTTTGCATTCCTTTAGAACCCTTGAAGAAACCTCATCAGGACCCGGTGACTTATTTTGCTTCAGTCTGTCTATCTGCTTCACAACCATTTCACTAGTGACTGTGATGTTATATAATTTATCTTCTTCTGATCCACTATAAAAATTAATTACCGGAAAATTATTAGTGTCTTCCTGTGTAAAAACGAGAGAAAATAATTATTTAAAATCGAGCACATTTCATTCTCTTTGTCAGTAAGATGCCCATAGTTATTTTTAAGGGGACCTATCTTATCTCTGACTTTTGTTCTATAGACCTGGAAAAAAGTTTTTGGGTTAGTTTTAGAATCCCTAGCAACTTTAATTTCATAGTCCCTTTTAGCTTTTCTTATCCCCTTTTTAATGTCCCTCTTAATGTCAATATACTGATTCATAAGATGACCTCGCCTCTTTTGATACGCCTATAAATTCCTTTCTTATGCCCTAGTAGATTTTTCCCACCCTATTATTCATCCATTTTGGGTCATTTCTATTTGATCTAATTTCCTTATAAGGGATAAACGTTCTTTGAGCAGCATGTATTATGTTCAGAAAACTGTCATATTGATAGCCCCTCTTCGTTACCCCAGTCAACAGATGATAAGTGTTCTCTAAGCCCATCGTAATCTGCTAAGCGAAATCTGGGACTGTTACTGAGTTATCCCTACATCATACTTCCATTCAATTCTACATGTAATTGATTTGTGGTCGCTAGCACCCATTTCCCTCTGAAACTTCTAAATTATTAACAAGGGATTCATTGTTTGCCAAAAACTAAGTCAAGCAGGTTATTACCCCTTGTGGGTTCTGTACAAACTGCTTCAAAAAACAATCCTGAACTACTTCTAAGAAATCGTATGTTCTAAATTCCCAGTCAAGAAATTCCAATCAATATGACTAAAGTTAAAGTCTCCTAGAATTACTACATTATCGTGCCTTATGGCCCTAACAATTTCCTCCCATAGTAGTCTCCCCTGGTCCCTATCTAAATTTGGGGGGGATGGTATATCACACCTAAAATTAATTTTTCATGCCCCTCTGAAAATTCTATCCAAACAGACTCTGTATGTGTTACTTCAGACTTAATACCCGTTTTATGCAACAGTTCAAGCGATCTCGGACATACAATGCCCCCACCCCCCTTCCCGATACTTCTATCTACTTGGAACAATTTAAAACCCTGAATGTGACATTCTGCAGGCATGCCCCCGATTTTTTTGAATTAAACCACGTCTCAGAAATGGCAAATACATCTATGTTACCTGCACTTGCAACTAGTCTCAACTCGTCCATCTTATTCCTAGCACTGCGACTATTTGTGTAATAAATATTTAATGACCCTCCTATCTCTTTACCCTTTCTGCTCCTTTCTGTTATTCCACTAAACCTATTACTGTCATTGTCAATTAGTGCCACTGGCTTTCCAATATCCTCCTCATTTTGCCTATTACTAGTTCTCCTAGTACTCATGTTACTACCCTGCGACTTCACAGTTTTCCCGCCAAAACCCATACCACTAACTATTCCTAGTTTAAAGACCTAACAGCTCCCTCCACTGCGTTGGCCAGTGCTCCCACCCCACACCTAGACAAGTGAACCCCATCCCTGGCATACATGTCATTTCTGCCATAGAAGAGGTCCCAGTTGTCAATGAATGTTACCGCATTTTCCTTACAGTATTTGTCCAGCCAGCAATTGACACCAATTGCTCTGGACAACCATTCATTTCCAACTCCTCTCCTTGGCAAAATGCCACATATGACAGGTTTGCCACCCTTCTTCCTAATTATCTCTATTGCTGACCTATACCTGCTAATCAGGTCCTCACTCCTATCATGTGGGAGTTCGATACGTGGATTAGGGAAGAAATACTCACGTAGGCTGTTATTACTTATAATTGCTGTTATGTGGAGGGAGCCCGCAGCCGTTACCTGTCTCCTTGGTTACACTCGTAATACTGACTAGCCGGCTGGCCAGTACCCCGTAGTGGGTCTTTTGAAATAGTGTCAGCTCAGCACAATATGAAAGACCGTGACTCAAGACGGTTGGTCGTAGAGTCAACGGACAGGTTACTGGTAACTGGTTACTACTACTGAGACTGGTAACTGGTTACTACTACTGAGAGCTAAATTATTAAATTGTTAACTGGGAAATTTAAGTATTTTCTAAGAATGCATAGACAAAATTAAAATATAAATCATAAAAATAGCAATAAAAGAAAATAATTCACTGCAGAACAAGTTCGACAAAAGAATTCACTTCAGAACAAATGCAACAAAATAAAGTGTAGAAATAATCACTGCAGTAATAAAGTGTCACTGGGAAAACTCAGGTAAAATAATGAATTAAAATATGAAGACCAAAAAAATAAACTGATTGAACACTTTAACTCTTAATTGTAAATTAGACAAAACAATTTACTCAAACAGAGTAAGAAAAACACTTTACGTTAAAAGTAATTGAAATTGCATCAAGAGTGAATTTGTTCAAGAATTGCAAAAAGATGAATAAAATAAAACACAGGAACAAAACAGGGAATATAACACTTACAGTGACGGAGCACACTTCACTATAATATATTCTTACAACAAAATCCTGCTGTGACTGATACAACAAAATCTTGCTGTGACTGAACGACAAAAATTTGCTGGCAAAAATAATGGTACACAGTCTGCGAAAAAATTAGAGGAATGAGACACTGCTGGCATACGAAAAAAAAAAAAAGACACACATAGCAATAAATGGAAAATGTGGTATACTGGGGTAAATATCACTGCATGAAATACAATGACAATACAATAAAAAGAAATGAATCACTTCACACAGAGTGACTGACTGGTACACTACACAATAATACTTACTACAGACAGGAGTAGCATAAAGAAAAACACAGAATAAAAAATATAAGATAAATAAAAACACTGAAAAATATTGTAAAAATTAACGAGTCAAAGAAAAACTGAAAACACAAGGTTTAGAGTACACAAGCAATTTTACTATAAATGTCTCACACACGCAAATGTCTTTAAATGCAAGAAAAATGTCTCAAGAAAATTATCACTGAAGTCGGGAGTAGTAGACGGGCGGTGAGTACTGGTGATGGGACGAAGATATTGTCCTGTGGGCGGGCGGTGTTTCCTCTTCCACTCACACTGTTGTCATGAAGAAATGTGCGTTCTAGACGAACTCACATAACTGGCTTTATCGGTGGCACCAGCTACAATCTCTTGACCAATTATGTGAGCCAAAACAGTACTAGGACCCGGTACAAGGGTGCAAACAACCACAGGTAGATGAGTGGATGGCTGGTGGTGGTGGGAGAGAGTGGTGGGGGGACGGTGATTTTGCCGCGCACCCCACTCACCCACGAAGGTGGCTTGAAAACCCACTCTATGCCACAGGAATGGTAAAAACCACTCTTAGCATCCAACAGGGAGCACAAAGCGATATAAACAATACTTCAGAGGAACTTGGCTTACTTCTTACTGCGTGGCTTACTTCTCTCTCGCAGCTGGGTTAGAAGCTGGGTTGGCTGACTGGCTTACCCCACGAGAATGGCTGACTGGAAGACGTGTAACGATGCACAAAGCACGGAGGAGCAGTTGGATGACAGGAGACAGGCTGGATGATAGGCTGACTGGCGTTCACTTCCACAGTCTGGCTTACTGACTGGCTTAATTGCAAAATCCGGGTCAACCCCTCGGAGATTGAAGCAATTAGCACACGAACTAAGCCAGGAGCTTGAAAAGGCTGCAACAGGCTTGCAGGCAATAGGTTTGAGGGGAGTAGGCGACTGCTGGTGGCTGGAGGTGCGCGAGGGTAGAGCTGGTGGCTGGAGGTTCACCTATGACCCTGCCGGCTACTCACAACAGTCTTCGAAACGCCTTGAATTACCCTTAAAAACGTAAATCCACGCTCCACACCGCTGTACACCATTTATCATGTGGGAGTTCGATACGTGGATTAGGGAAGAAATACTCACGTAGGCTGTTATTACTTATAATTGCTGTTATGTGGAGGGAGCCCGCAGCCGTTACCTGTCTCCTTGGTTACACTCGTAATACTGACTAGCCGGCTGGCCAGTACCCCGTAGTGGGTCTTTTGAAATAGTGTCAGCTCAGCACAATATGAAAGACCGTGACTCAAGACGGTTGGTCGTAGAGTCAACGGACAGGTTACTGGTAACTGGTTACTACTACTGAGACTGGTAACTGGTTACTACTACTGAGACTCCTACGTCTGCCAACATCGTTGCCTTCAGCACTGAGACAGATAATAGGATTGCTCCCATTACCTCTCATGATGTCATCCAGACGGCTAACAATATCCTTCATCCCAGCCCCAGGAAAACATACTCTCTGCCTCCTACTCCTATCCTTCAAACAGAATGCCCTATCCATGTACCTAATCTGGCTATCCCCAACAACAACAATGTTTTTACCTTCCTTGGCGTCGTCCGTAGTGATGCTCCGAGTAGTCGACTCACATTCGCCAGGTAGCATTACACCACTTGTAGAATTCGTCATGACGTTCTCGATGGTCTTCGTTGGGGTTTCTAGGGATGTCTCACTCACGTCTGCCAATGCTTCCTTGGTGCTCGTTGTGGCATTCCCAGTAGAACACTCACATTCGTCAGGTAGCACCGAGAATGAGTTGGAAGTTTCCACGGCAGTCTTTGGTTTCTCGTTGTTTCTGCCTCTCCAACCGTTTTCTTAATCTTCAGCTTGGTTCCATGTTGCCCGGCCACTGACCAAGCTCCCCTCTTAACCTGGGGACTCACAACAGGTGGATTACTACGAATCCTCTTGTTCTCCTCCGTTAATTGCCGTATCTCCAGTTTAGCAACTCTGAGTTCTTCTCTCAGCTGCTGGTAAAGCTGCTCAAGAGAGGGCATCCTGGTTCAGATTCACAGAGAGCACACAAACAGGTCTTCACAGAGCTAAGTACACGTCACCACTGAGCTAAGTACACGTCACCACTGAGCTAAGTACACGTCACCACTGAGCTAAGTACACGTCACCACTGAGCTAAGTACACGTCACCACTCAAGTTGGATAAATTTAGATTTAGAAAGGACATAGGGCTCTGGTGGCCTGGTGGTTAACGCTCTCGCTTCACACGGTGAGGGCCTGGGTTCGATTCCCAGCCAGAGTAGAAACATTGGACGTGTTTCTTTCAACCTGTTGTCTATGTTCCCCATCAGTAAAATGGGTACCTGGGTGTTAGTCGACTGGTGTGGGTCGCATCCTGGGACACTGACCTAAGGAGGCCTGGTCACAGACCGGGCCGCGGGGGCGTTGACCCCCGGAACTCTCTCCAGGTAAACTGCTCCAGGTACTGGTTTTCTAACAGAGTTGTAGATGCGTGGAACAGTCTTCCCAGTGGGGTGATAGAGGCTAGGACCTTGGGTAGCTTTAAGAAGAGACTGGACAAATATATGAGTGGGAGGGGCTGGGTTTGATTGGTGTCATGGGGTACGGGAGTTATTTCTTGGGTAGCATTAGGTAGATATCACCGGCTCTTCAACACGCAAGTTATACTTTTGTATCAGTCAAATCACATATTACTCGGGTAGATAATTTCCAGTAGATCCTTCATGTGTTAGCTCAAATCACCGACCAGTATGTTTTAAATAAGTGACCCACTGATCAGAGCAGATCGACTGGTCCGGACCCTTGACTGGTCCGAACCCTTGACTGGTCCGAACCCGGGACTGGTTTCAAACAGTTTCGTTGGACAATAAAGCAGACTGTAAATGGATGGGGTTGTAGGCGCCCTTATAAACACAAACATTAAAAATCAGGAACGTGACGGTAAGCTGTCCAATATACAAAAAGAGTTAGAAACAGAAATACAAATAGCTAGAGCTTCATTTAAGGTTATTAATATAATATTAAAGAGGTTGCTAGTAGAATTGCAGTAAATCAACCATTCAAATCATTATGAAGCTGTGTGTAGTCTGTGGTCAGTCAAACAAACGGGCTTCCACATGGATAAATTGTCATTTTTGTGGAAATTGGTGTCACGCCCTTGTGCAGATATCCAGAACTAGCTACAAGCAGTATTAAAACAGAGAAGTGTTTCTGGGTATGCCAAATGAGGAAAATCTGTGGACTAAAATCACAAGGGTATTAAAAGAGGAAAAACATAAAAAGCTGCTTTCATAGAAAACCTGGAAGCTTTTACAACAGATGGGAACATAAAAAGTCTGGGCTGAATGGTACTGCCCTTGATACTGGCCATGTAGTCACAAACTGTAAGGCTGGAGGTGATGTCCTGGGAGACAGTAATAGTAAAGCTGGAGGTGCTGTCCTGGGAGACAGTAATGGTGAAGCTGGAGGTGCTGTCCTGGGGACAGAAATGGTGAAGCTGGAGATACTGTCCTGGGAGACAGTAATGGTGAAGCTGGGATTTTGTCCAGGTAGTGGGGAAAATTATCGCAGGAAGGAATACATATAAATGACCTCACAGGGGACAGGACCCATAGTGGGAAACAAGTGTAGTCAAAGTTAAGATAAAACCAATATTGCAAACTAGAAATCCCGCAGGAAATAGCAAACAAGAGGACTCCAATGCAATAGTGAGGTAAATTCCCAAAAAAACTGGTGGGAGCTCCATTGTTGGTGCTAGGGAGGATAAAAGTAAGACAGGGCAACATGCACCAACAGGGAATACAGTCACAGAAACCCAAGGCAAGCGGAAACCAAGCCTGTGCACATACTATGCACTTGGTATCTGCTGGCATGGGAAATCTGGGAAAAAAACAGATGGGACGTGCACTATGACCACCCTAGAAAATACCATGCCCATATGACAACAGGAAAAAGCAAACTCCCTTCCTGTAAGCTTTTTCACCCTGAAATGTGTACCTCTTCAGTCAGGAAAGACTGTGCTATAACTTAAATTGCCAGGCATACCATCTAAAGGGGACAAAAGATACAAAACATCCAGGCCATGGGAAACCTGGGTAGCCACAGCCACTCAAGAGGGAGAGGTTTTTTAGTGCCAGGAAGGAAAAAAAAACTGGCAGGAAATGGCAGAAATCGTACACAAATCCAGTCATTCTGGAGTGGAACCACAGTCGATGGCCTCCACTCCAAACCAACAGATACAGATACTAATGCCGGAAAAAAAAATCCCCCCAGTACCAACAATACCCCCAGTCCGATTAACATTCTTCTTTGCAAATATACAGGGTCTAAAGCCAGCAACAAACAACAAAATACCTTTCATCCGTGGACTGCTTGCAGAGGCAAAGGCAATGTTCGCGGCTTTCACTGAGACCCACATAAAGGATCACTTGGACAATGAAATATGGATCCCAGGTTACAACCTATACAGATGTGACAGAGTGAACAGGCAAAAGGGGGGGTTGGCCTGTACATTTGCAGAGTCACTTGTTTGCACAGAACTGCTTAAACCCTCAAATGGGCGTAGTGGAAGTTTTAGCAGTAAAGGTCGGGGAACCAAAACCTAGTCATTGTGGTAGTCTACAAGCCTCCGGATGCAACATCCAGCAATTCCAGGAAAGCTGTTAAAAATTGACCACTGTCTGGAAATCTTCCAGCTCCTGCACCAACATTTGCTCCTGGGGGATTTCAACTTAAGGCACCTAAAATGGAGGAATATAGCAAATAATATTGTTGCCCGTAATAACACCAGGAGGGAGCTCTGATGAAAACCCACTCACACGAGCTTTTAAATCTCTGCACAAAATTCAATTTAAACCAGCAAATAATAGAGCTACTAGACTGGAGAATACACTAGACCTCATATTTTACTAACAATGATGATCTGATAGAAATGTCACCATATCAAAAACAATTACTCAGATCACAACATAATTGAGGTTCAGACATGTATGCGAGGGCCCCAGACCGACAAAATGAGACTAGTCACGAAAGGGAGCATTCACCAATCACTTCAATAACAAAAACATAAAGTGAGACCAAGTAAACCAAGTCCTAACCGATATAAACTGGGAAGATATACTAAGCAACACAGACCCAAAAATTATGCTAGAACAGATTAATCGGTGGCACTCGATGTATGCACAAGGCTTATTCCTCTAAGAAAAAGGAGGATAGATGTAAAATAGAAAGAGCAGGCGCTCCCTTTAAGGCGAC
>NW_026473549.1:0-10848 GCF_026875155.1 Cherax quadricarinatus | reverse complement strand
ATCTGCGACAGTTTTCATTGGCAGACACTGCAAGGCTCCAGGTGGACATCAACCGATAATCTTTCAGTGGGCTGCAGAAAAACAATTTGAAGTTTAACGATGAGAAATTTCATATTACTCAGATATGGTAAACACGAGGAAATTAAATCGTCATCAGAGTACAAAACAAACTTCTGGCCAACAATAAAGCGAAACACCAAGTCAAAGACCTGGGAGTGATCATGTCGGAGGAACTCACCTTCAAGGACCAATAACATTGCATCTGCTAGAAAAATGACAGTATGGATAATGAGAACCTTCAAAAACTAGGGAGGCCAAGCCCATGATGGACAATCTTCAGGTCACTTGTTCTATCTAGGCTGGAATATTGCTGCACAACTGAACAGCACCTTCATGAGCGGGTGAAATTGCTGACCTAGAAAATGTACAGAGAGCCTCACCAGTGCACATAACGGATATAAACACCTCAACTACTAGGAGCGCTTGAGGTTCCTAAAACTGTATTCCCTGAAACGCGGGAGCGGGAGAGATACATGATTATTACACCTGGAAAATCCTAGAGGGACTAGTAACCGAACTGCACACGAAAATCACTCGCTACGAAAGCAAAAGACTTGGCAGACGATGCAACATCCCCCCCAATGAAAAGCAGGGTGTCACTTAGCACGTTAAGAGATCATAACATAAGTGTCAGGGCCCGAGACTTTCAACTGCCTCCCACACACAGTTCACTGAACATCGGCAAAAATCGAACATTTCCGCTACTTTGAGCTCAATTTCAAGGTACTTTTCATCATGAAAGCAATCAAAATCATGTCTATTTCTGTAATATATCTTCCATTCTATCAAATGAGTCTAAAAAATGAGAATGCAACCATAAAATTTTTTTTTATACGAAAATTACTGCAAAGAGGCGGCTAATGACTGAGAAGTTAACTCCCTTATTTATCGTCCGTCTTTTTTATTTCTATTGTACATTAAGAAGAATTTTTCCATCATACATTGCCCAAGTTTCAATAAGACAGCCCAACAAACAACCATGAGAAAAAAATATTTACCAAAAATCATATATGGCAAGCCCAAGCCAGGTACTGGAAATAAGTCACTTTGTCTGACTTTTCTGGGTTATCCCAGGTTCTCTATACATACACTGCTATGTATGATAATCTATGTAACTGTATTTGTGTATACCTGAATAAACTTATTTACTTCAAGTCTGTCAACTGAGTACAAGAAACCACCCATTCACTTATTTCAACTCACCAATTTGGCCGATTTCACACAAATTTCAACAGATGCCAATTTAAAAATAGGATCAAGAATAAACATTGCAAACATTCCTGGCACTAAAATAACATTTTCTCTGTTAATTAGTCATGGCTAGAGGCCCCTTTTATATTAATCTTGCTTACAATTCGGAATTTTTATTCACAAAAAAATAGATTTACAGTTATGCAGACTGCTGCATTATTGTAATAATTGAATAAATAATGTCAACCCATTCTTGACTCCGTATTGGAGTTTGGACTGGCAGGCAGACAGGTATTGGACGGTGACGTCATTTGTTTACTCTTCAGTTTTGTGGAAAATATTTTAATTTTCCGAAGCTATAGTGCCTAATAGGTGTTTAATGAGCCGTTATGGGTCAAAAACGTATTTGAAAATGGAATAGAACCAAGAGTTCCCTCTGTGTCTGCACAGATGTGCGGGGGAAAAGGTCGACACACGCTTAGGGGTAGCAGGAGTGTTTTGAATGTAGTGAGGAGGCTGTGAAAACATGGGACCAGGAAACTGGCGTTCATGGCGGCCTAAGGATTAATATAGGCCTCACTTCATAATAGGAAGTGTCGTAACTGTTCCTGGTGAAGAGTGAGGGAACGTGATTTACGGGACCACCATAATAAAGTGGTAAATTTAGTGAATAATGGTAGGACCTGTTGTGACTGGCACATCACCATGGAGCGTTCCGGGGAAAATACCAGTGATTTAATCATCACTCATCGGTCTTAGATCTTAATGGAGTGATCTCTAATGTGTATAATAATTATGAGACATTAAATCGTCTTGCGAATGGTAATGTAATCAGTGATAATAACATTAAGTTAAGTGAATGCGGAAACTAAAATAAGTCGCCCTGCTCTGAGTGAACACGTTGTCCTCATGGTTCCTGTCCTGAGGATACTGAAGTTTTTATGGAGTCACGACTTCTAAACCGGGACAAACCAACGGATACCTCATCCTGCTGGAATAAGAACCGTGTCGATGTAGCAGGACATCGAAATGTGATGGTGAATGGAGGAAATAAGGAGCATCAATCACCCACAGTTAAGTAACCCTTCTAGTTATAGCGATGATACTGGCCAGTTAGGTATGTTGTAATTGGATAGCTTATGGGTGATCCCAGCTCATCAAGTGACCACCAGAGAATATCTGGTAAGTGGTGGGATTATGTACAAATGTTTTTCTTTGATGGATATATCCATGTGTAACCTTCCCCCCCTCTTCATTCAGTTAAACAAATATAATCTTTTCGTCGACAATTATTTAGTTGCGCTATTTGGGGGGTGCTACCCAAAATTATAGGGTCTGGGATAGATATGGATAAGATTGTGAGGTCGGGGGGTCAACCTGCAGTGCCAAAAAGGTGGTTAAGTTTTCTCACATGTTACAGGGGGGTGAACGGTAAACAATAAATTTGTTGTCTCCCAAGAGATTACTAATATGCATGTAATGTTGAGGTAATCAGATAATCCCCCTAGAAAATTTTCCCATATCTGTCCGCTGGCCCTTCCCTGAACCAGATGCAATCAGTAAAAATTTTAAATTTGAATTAATTATTAAAAATTAGGTGATGATTAAGGAAGTGGGTTCAGGGTAAAAAATTTAATGGGTGTTGTGGGGGTGAAAAATTACCCAAAATTAATTACTAGCACATGGTGGCTGGGATTTATACAAGAGTAAAGTGAAAGAAATTATCTCCAAGGTGTCTACTTAATTTGTATTAATTAGTGTTATTAATTCCCTTCCATGGCGGGTCTAAGGAAGTTAGTTGCGGCTCGCAAGCATGGATGAAAAAAAGCAAAGAAAGCGTCCTAGAAGCTCGGAAGGGGCATATTACAAAATCAGGGCCGAAAGGGGTAAACCCCTGATGAAAAAAAAGTTACCCTAATCCCTTAGAAAATAAAAAAGTCATATAAAATGTGGTATAAGGACTATGAGAGAATCTACTGCTGAATTGTGCAGATGATGCTGAAAGGGAGCGGTGTGGATCAATATTATGAAGTGGAGGACGACTTGTGTCTGCAAAACAAAGGCTTTGGAGAGGAAAAGGGTTTTTGGGGGTGAATGTTGCTGGAAAAAACCAGAAGGAAAAATCAGAGGTGTCTCCCAAAACTCCCGAATTATGCATGCCTGTATTTAATCCGGAAAAAAAAGGGGAGGAGTTTTAGACTATTTTTAAAAAGCAGCGTCTGATAGGAGTGATCTTGCAAGGGGTTTCCAAATTATGCTATTTAAAAGGGGGAAAAAGTAAGGGGAGATCCCATGTTCTTATACAAGCTTCCCAAATGTAATGACTCCTTAGTGGGGCAGTTAAATTGTTGGAGGCCCTTATGGAAATTTGGGAGAAAAAGTAGCTGGATCTAGTAGCTTTTTTTGGCTAGTTTGAGACTTAGACCCAAAACGCAAAGGCTTACAGCAATTTGGGAAAACTAGAAAGCACTCTTAAGACCTTGGTAAAAAAATAGGTCGGGAAAAGGAGGGGGTGGTTGTTGCATCCCTTGATTCAGAATAAATTGAACCACAAACATTTGGTGGCTACTAAAGATATACAAGGGTTACTTCAGGTTGGAAGAAATAAGAAGGGGCGCGGAGCTAATTGCCCAAACTGCAGACCAGCCAACCCATTACCTCTGGGAATTTCCCCTTCTACAGACCCCAGTCCCCTGTAAAGTTCCACAAAAGTAAATTTATCCCAATATTAACAATCATAGTCACCTACTAAAGGGGGTTATGTAGGCCATATCAAGTGACAGGACCCAGTAATAGTGGTTCTCACATCAAAGCAAGAGGAGAAAGTACCACAATAGGGTAGCCCAGTTGAAAAGAGGCAGGCAAAGAAAAAAGAGATAGTATCTTCTGAAACCTATCTTTCTCTAAGAACTGTAATGCCTATAATTCATGGGATTAAATGGAAAGTTTGGAAGGCTTGCTAATGTTCAGGTGTCTGGGAAATTCTTAATGAAGGGTTTCCCTGCTAATTGAAAACCATTTTTCGTGTAAAAAGGGAAACACCACATAGCTATGTGTAAGGGCGGATCTAATCGAAATGTGGTACCAATAGTACTGTATGAAACCCGACACAACGTAGCCAACGTAGGATTGGCTAATGCGGTAATGAGGCCTAGTGAGGTAGTTTACCTGTGTTGGTGTGGTGATTAATGATAAACGGCGAAATTCCCAAAAACTGTAACAGCATTACTGGTCGGGATCCACAACGACCTTTAAAATGTAATTGCCTTAATGGGATAAAGGTACAAATGGGAGTTCCTGCTATACTCAATTTATCTGGTTTCTCTCAAAATAAGAAGGCCCAGCCCATACCACACTTTTTATGTAACTTCAGGCTGGGCAATGAGAGAAAAGTATTAATGCCGTAATTGTGGTGGCTCCCAGAAAAAAAAATCTACAATGGGGTTGGTAACGCTACTGAAAGGCTTTCAAGTAAGGTAAATTTGGCCCCTTTGGTTAAATAATGATTCTGTGGGGCCAATGTTATTTTATAGGTATGACTATTATCCCCTTTGTAAAGGGTTTTGACAAAGAAATGCGGAGTCACCCTTTTAGGACCGCAGGGGGTCCGTGATGTATTGCAGGCTTCCTTATGATAATGAATATGGAGGAAGCCCTAAAAACAGTTAAGTGTTTTTACTCTGAAATATCACCCCAGTAAAATAAATTCAATAGAGGGGTGAAGTTGAACCTGTGTATAAATTTTGGGAATTGGACAGCATGGGGTCATTGTAAATGAAAAAAGTCCAGATGTTCCTTTACTCAAGAATAATACAGAAGGATATTAAAAATTTTAATTGGACATACTGGGGGGGATTCCGTGGAAATGAACCATCCAGACCTACCACTAATTACCGGAGGGGGATGGGGCAATTTAAAAGGGTCAGCTCCACTAACTGGCAAGAACCCCGAATGTTGACTGCTTGATGATATAATTAACGAGCAGTTTTAAAAAATAAATTCTAGAGTAGGGACCTCCCACAAACCCAGATTTAGGTCACTATTTGCCACACCACGGAGTGAAGAAGTTCAAGACCATCCTTGAGGGTTGTGTTTAATTGTAGTGCCCGGGGGAAAAAAAATGTCCCAGTTTGAATTCTGTTTTGAGACAGGTCCGCGTTTGGGAAAACGGGAGCATATTTAATTCGGGTTAAAAATTTTATGCCTTTACGGCAGACTAAGTAAAGCTTTCTGAGACGGGTCTTCAAGAGGCTGACCGGGGTTGCACAAAGGTTTTAGGCCCCGAATTAGTGACCCACTTGTCCCCCGAAGACTTTTTGCTTCAGGAGTGTTTGTTTGGTGTGCCCCCAGTGTTCCTACTTAGGCGAGATAAATGCACATCTTAAGTGACAGGGGGAAACTGACGAAGTAATTGGGTAAATAAATTTTAAGGGACAATTTCCTGGTGTGACATCAACTGAAGAGGAACTAATGAGGATATGTGAAAGGGGGTTATGAAATAATGAAGGTGCAAGGATGCCCCTGAGGGGGAAAGGAAAAGAATTAGTCCTTTGAGGGATCAATAAAGTGGATAGCCCTGGAGTTGAAGTGCCTTATGCAGTAATGTGCGGGGGTGACTTGGGGCATGAGAGAGCTTGTTATTGTTAAATCTCATAAAATTTCCCGTATGCCCAAAAAATTAAAACCCGGGGCATGGGTTTTGTGTCACACCTTACAATAAAGGGAAATTGTTAATACCAAAGCGGGAAACTTGATGTCTTTGGATGGAGCCCTACCCGAGGGGTTACAGGTGGAAAGAATTAATGGGTATTTTGTAAATACCCAAAGTTGGAGTTCCCCAAACCCGGGGGCCCGTGAAGATGGGAAAAATTTAGCTCCATGTTTTTTAAGTCTCTAAAAAGACCTTGCCCCCGGCCCCCAGTGTGGAAAATATTTTAATTTTCCCAAAATTTAGTGCCTAATAGGGGTTTAATGTGTCAAAATGGGTCAAAAACGTATTTGAAAATGGAATAGAACCAAGAGCTCCCCCCTGACCCGCATGGGTGTGCGGGGGGCGAGGTCGCAAAAAGGGCATTAGGGGTAGCAGGAGTGTTTTTGAAAATAGTGAGGGGCTCTGAAAACAGGGGCCCGGAAATTGCATTCACGGGGCCCTGGATTAATATAGGCTCCTTATAAAAGGGAAATGTCGTAATGTTCCCCGGTGAAGAGTGAGGGAAAGTAATTTTTCGGGAAACCACCAAAAAAAGTGGTAATTTTGTGAATAAGGGGAGTCCGGGTGGTGACTGGCACTTCGCATGGATGTTCCGGGGGAAAAAACCGAATTTAAACTCCCTCATCGGGCTCAGATCTTAATGGAGGGACCCCCTAATGTGTTAATAATTATGAGAATTAATCGTCTTGTGAATGGTTATGTAACAGTGTAATAAAATTAATTTAAAAGAATGCGGAAAATGAAAAAAAGTCGCCTGTCTGAGTGAAAACGTTGTCCTCATGGTTCCTGTCCTGAGGATAGTGAAGTTTTTATGGAGTCACGACTTCTAAACTTGGACAAACCAATGGATTGTTCATTCTGCTGGAATAAGAACCGTGTCGGTGTAGCAGGACATTGAAATGAGATGGTGAATGGAGGAAATAAGGAGCATCAATCACCCACAGTTAAGTAACCCTTTTAGTTATAGCAGACTGATACTGGCCAGTTAGGTATGTTGTAATTGGATAGCTTATGGGTGATCCAGCTACATCAAGTGACCACCAGAGAATATCTGGTAAGTGGTGGGATTATGTACAAATGTTTTTCTTTGATGGATATATCAATGTGTAACCTAACCCCCCCCCTTCATTCAGTTAAACTAATATAATCTTTACAGTCGACAATTAATTAGTAGCGCCGTACTTGGGGGTGCTATCCAATTTATACTGGTCTCGGATAGATATGGATAAGATTGTGAGGGTCGAGGGGGCAACCTGCAGTGACCAGAGGTGGTTAAGTTTTCTCACATGTCTACACGGGGTGACTACAGTAGACAATATAGTTGTTGTCTCCCAATGAGATTACTCGTATGCATGTAATGTTTAGGTACATACAGGTAATCATCCTAGAAAATTTTCCATAAACTTCGTTAAAGAATAGAATATTTTCGCTACTGTGAGCGCAATTTCAAGGTACTTTTCATCATGAAAGCAATCAAAATCATATCTGTTTCTGTAATATATTTTTCATTCTGTCAAATGAGACCGAAAAAATGAGAATATAACCAGAAAAACATACAAAAATATACCGCTAAGCGGCCGCTAAAGGTCTTCGTTAAGAAGTATCTTTCCATCATATATTGCCCAAGTTTGAATAAGATAACCCAACAAACAACTGAGAAAATTATATTAATAATAATAAATATATTTACTACATGTACATGTACAAGGTATACAGGCTAGCTGACATCAGTGACATACTACTATATAGAAAGTGGCTTGTTATGCTGAGTATTTCAAGAAAATTAGGTCAGTGTCCCAGGATAACACCCACATAGTCAGCTAACTCCAGGTACCCATTTACTGCTGGGTAAACATAGACAACAGGTGTAAAGAAAACACGCCTAATGTTTCTACCCTGGCTGGGAATCGAATATTTACCAAAAATCATATATGGCTAACAGAACTCGGAACAGAACTCGGTTAAGTGAGAAGAGGCTGTACTGCAGGGTAAGAGAGACTTGAGACTCATTTCAGAATTTCTTAGCACTCTCAGTACAACCATCAGCATCAGTGCACGAGCTTCAACCATACACCTCTACTAACATTAAATAACCTTCCACCTCAGCTAATGATCCTCAACCTTCCACATTGACCAAGTACGGCCACACTATCTCTCTCCACTTCTATCAAAATCGACTTGCACCAGCAACCACAATTTAAGGAAAGTAGTAATATTTATTCAATCTTTGTAACAGTATTTTCTTAAATACAACACATGGAACATAACTCTATTTTACCCATCTATTTTACCCTGGGTAGCCACAGCCACTCAAGGGGGAGAGGTTTTTTAGTGCAAGGAAGGAAAATAACTGGCAGGAAATGGCAGAAATCGTACACCAAACCCCAGTCATTCCTGGAGGGGAACCACAGTCGATGGCCTCCACTCCAAGCCAACAGATACAGATACTAATGCCGGAAAAAAATCCCCCCCCCCCCAGACCAACAATCCCAAACAGTCCGATAACATTCTTCTTTGCAAATATACAGGTCTAAAGCCAGCAAAAAACAACAAAATACCTTTCATCCGTGGACTGCTTGCAGAGGCAAGGCAATGTTCGTGGCTTTCACTGGGGCCCCACATAAAGGATCACTTGGACAACGAAATATGGACAACAGGTTACAACCTATACAGTGAGAGAGTGAACAGGCAAAAAGGAGGGGTTGGGCCCTTTGTACATTGCGAGTCATTACACAGAACTGCTTAATGCCTCAAATGATGTAGTGGAAGTTTTTTAACAGTAAAGATTGAGAACCAAAACTAGTCATTGTGGTAGTCTACAAGCCCTTTGGATGCAACATCCCAGCAAATTTCCCGGAACAGCTGTTAAAAATTGATCACGGGCTGGAAAATCTTCCAGCTCCTGCACCCCAAAATCTTGCTCCTGGGAGATTTCAACTTAAGGCCCTAAAATGGAAGAATATAGCAAATAATATTGTTGCAGTAAAAACACCAGGATGCAGCTCTGATGAAAACTCACACTCACACGAGCTTTTAAATCTCTGCACAAAATTCAATTTAAACCAGCAAATAATAGAGCCTACTAGACTGGAGAATCACTAGACCTCATCTTCACTAAATGATGATTTGATAAAAATGTCACATATCAAAAACAATATACTCAGTCACAACATAATTGAGGTTAAGACATGTATGCGCGGAGCTCCAGACCGATATAATGAGATAGTCATGAGGGAGATTCACCAAATTCAACTTCAATAACAAAAAAACATAAAGTGGGACCCAAGTAAAACCCAAATCCTAACCGATATAAGCTGGGAAGATGTACTAAGCACACAGCCCCAGCTTATGCCTAGAACAGATTAACTTGGTGGCACTCGATGTATGCACAAGGCTTATTCCTCTAAGAAAAGGAGGATTTGATGTAAAATAGAAAGAGACAGGCGCCTCCCTTTACAGGCGACAGAAAAGAATAACAGAGCGGCTAAAAGGGTCAATATATTTTGAAATGCGTAGGGAGACACTGGTCAGAGAAATAGCAAGCATCGAACTTCAGCTAAAAAAATCTTATAAGAGTCAGGAATTGCGGGAAGAACTTCAAGCCATAAATGAAATCGAAAGAAACCCAAAGTATTTCTTCTCCTATACCAAATCAAAGTCGAGAACAACGTCCAGTATTGGGCCCCTACTTAAACAAGATGGGTCCTACACAGATGACAGCAAGGAAATGAGTGAGCTGCTCAAGTCCCAATATGACTCAGTTTTTAGCAAGCCGCTAACCAGACTGGGAGTTGAAGATGAAAATGAATTTTATGGGAGAGCCACAGAATTTGGTTAACACACCTATTCGATTTTTATCCTGACGCCAAATGACTTCGAACAGGGGATAAATGACATGCCCATGCACTATGCCCCAGGGCCAGACTCATGGATCTCCGTGTTCATCAAGAACTGCAAGAAGCCGTTATCACGAGCCTTTACCATCCTATGAAGAGGGAGCACGGACACGGTGGCCGTCCCACAGTTACTAAAAAAACAGATATAGCCCCACTCCACAAAGGGGCAGTAAAACAACAGCAAAGAACTACAGACCAATAGCACTAAACATCCCATATCATAAAAATCTTTGAAAGGGTCCTAAGAAGCAAGATCACCACCCATCTAGAAACCATCAGTTACACAACCCGGGCAACATGTGTTTAGAACAGGTCGTTCCTGTCTGTCTCAACTATTGGATCACTACGACAAGGTCCTAAATGCACTAGAAGACAAAAAGAATGCAGATGTAATACATACAGACTTTGCTAAAGCCTTCGACAAATGTGACCATGGCGTAATAGCGCACAAATTTCGTTGCTAAAGGAATAACAGGAAAAGTCGGTCGATGGATCTATAATTTCCTCACTAACAGAACACAGAGAGTAGTAGTCAACACAGTAAAGTCCGAGGCAGCTATGGTGAAAAACTCTGTTCCACAAGGCCCCAGTACTCACTCCCATCTTGTTCCTCATCCTCATATCTGACATAGACAAGGATGTCAGCCACAGCACCGTGTCTTCCTTTGCAGATGACACCCGAATCTGCATGACAGTGTCTTTTCCCTTGCAGACACTGCAAGGCTCCAGGCAGACATCAATCAAATCTTTCAGTGGGCTGCAGAAAACAATATGAAGTTCAACGATGAGAAATTTCAATTACTCAGATATGGTAAACACGAGGAAATTAAATCTTCATCAGAGTACAAAACAAATTTTTGGCCACAAAATAGAGCGAAACACCAACGTCAAAGACCTGGGAGGATCATGTCGGGGATCTCACCCTTCAAGGGCCATAACATTTTATCAACGATCTGCTAGAAAAATGACAGGATATAAAGGAAACCTTTA
>NW_026473548.1:0-11324 GCF_026875155.1 Cherax quadricarinatus | reverse complement strand
CTAGCGGGGGCCTCTAGTGAGGGGCAGTCGAGCGAAAGGCAGTCTAGCGTGGAGCAGATAAGCGAGGAGCAGTCTAGAGTGGGGCATTCTAGCGAGGGGTGGCCTACCGAGCAGCAGTCTAGCGAGGGGCAGTCTTGCGAGGGGCAGTCTAGCGAGGGGCAGTCAAGCGAGGGGCAGTCTAGCGAGGGGCAGCGAAGCTAGGGGCAATCTAGGAAGTGGCAGTCTAGTGAGGAGAAGTCTAGTCTAGCGAGGGGCAGACTATCGACGGGCAGTCTAGCGAGGGGCAGTCTAGCGACTGGCAGTCTAGCGAGAGGCAGTCTTGCGAAGGGCAGTCTAGCGAGGGGCAATCTTCCGAGGGGCAGTCTAGCGAGGGGCAGCCTAGTGAGGGGCAGTCTTGCGTGGGGCAGTCTAGTGAGGGACAGTCTAACGAGGGGCAGTCTAGCGAGGGGCAGTCTTTCGAGGGGCAGTATAGTGAGGGGCAGTCTCGCGAGAGGCAGTTTAGCGAAGGGCAGCCTTGCGGGGGAAAGTCTATCGAGGGGCAGTCTAGCGAGGGGCATTTTAGCTAGGGACAGTCTAGCGAGGGGCAGTCTAGCGAGGAGCAACCAAGCAACGGGCAGTGTAGTGAGGGGCAGTCTAGCGAGGGGCAGTCAAGCGAGTGGCAGAATAGCGAGGGGCAGTCAAGCGAGTTGCAGTCTAGCGAGGGCAGTCTAGCGAGGGGCAGTCTAGTGAGGTTCAGTGTACTGAGGGGCAGTCTTGCGAGAGGCAGCCTAGTGAGATGCAGTCTTGCGAGGGGCAGTGTAGCTAGAGGCTTTCTAGTGATGGGCAGTCTAGTAAGAGGCAGTGTACTGAGTGGCAGTCTAGCGAGAGGCAGCCTAGCGAGAGGCAGTCTTGCGAAAGGCAGTCTAGCTAGAGGCTTTCTAGTGATGAGCAGTCTCGCGAGGGGAACTCTATCGAGGAGCAGTCTACTCAGGGACAGTCTAGCGAGAGGCAGTCGAACGACGGGCAGTCTAGTGAGGGGCCGTCTAGTTAGGGGTAGTCTAGTCAGGGGCAGTCTAGCAAGAGGCAGTCTATCGAGAGGCAGTCTAGCGAGGGGCAGCCCATCGAGGTGCAGTCTTAAGAGGGGCAGCCTAGGGAGGGGCAGCCTAGCGATGGGCAGTCTAGGGGCAGTCTAGTGAAGGGCAGCCTAGCGAGGGGCAGTAGAGGGAGATGCAGTCAAGCGAGGATCAGTCTATCGAGGGGCAGTCTAGCGAGTGGCAGTCTAGCGAGAGGCAGTCTAGCGAAATGCGGTTTAGCGAGGGGCAGCCTAGCGAGGGACGGACTAGCAAGGGGCAGTCTAGCGAATGGCAGCCTAACGAGGGGCACCCTAGCGAGGGGCAGTCTAGCGAGGGGCAGTCTAGCGAGGGGCAGTCTAGTGAGGGGCAGTCTAGTGAGGGGTAGTCTAGTGAGGGGCAGTCTTGCGATGGGCAGAATAGCGAGGGGCAGTCAATCGGTTGGCAGTCTATTGAGGGGCAGTCTAGCGAGGGGCAGTATGGCGAGGGGCAGTCTGGCAAGGGGCAGCCAAGCGAGGGGCAGTCTAACGAGGGCCATATTATCTAGGGGCAGTCTAGTGAGGGGCAGTCTAGCGAGGGGCAGTCAAGCGAGAGCAGTCTAGCGAGGGGCAGCCTTGCGAGGGGCAGCCTAGCGATGGGCAGCCTAGCGACGCGCAGTCTAGCGAGGGGCAGTCTAGCGAGGTGCACTCTAGCAAGGGGTAGTCTAGTGAGGGGCAGTCTAGAGAGAGGCAGTCTAGCGATGGGAAGTCTAGCAACGGACAGCCTTGCGAGGGGCAGCCAAGCGAGGGGCAGTCTAGCGAGGGGCAGTCTTTTGAGGGTCAGTCTAGTGAGGGACAGTCTAGCGAGGGTTAGTCTAGCTAGGGGCAGTCTAGCGAGGGGCAGCTTTGCGAGGGGCAGCCTAGCGAGTGGCTGCCTATCGATGGGCAGTCTAGTAAAGGACAGTCTAGCGAGGGGCAGCCTAGCGAGGGGCAGCCAAGCGAGGGGTTGTCTAGCGATTGACAGTCTATAGAGGGGCAGTCTAGTGAGGGGCAGTCTAGCGAGGGGCAGCCTAGCGAGGGGCAGTCTAGCGAGGGGCAGTCTAGCGAGGGGCTGCCAAGCGAGGCGCAGTCTAGCGAGGGGCAGTGTAGCGAGGGGCACTCTAGTGAGGGGCAGTCAAGCGAGGGGCAGTCTAGAGAGGGACAGTCTAGAGAGGGGCAGTCTAGCGATGGGAAGAGCCAAGCGAGGGGCAGTCTAGCGAAAGGAAGTCTATTGAGGGGCAGTCTAGTGAGGGGCAATATAGCGAGGGTTAGTCTAGCGTGGGGCAGTCTCGCGAGGGGAAGCTTAACGAGGGGAAGCCTAGCGAATGGCAGCCTAGCGAGGGGCAGTCTAGGGAAGAGCAGTCTAGCAAGGGGCAGCGTAGCGATTGGCAGCCAAGCGAGGGGCAGTCTAGCTAGGGGCAGTCTATCGAGGGGCAGTCTAGTGAGGGGCAGTCTATCGAGGGGCAGCTTAGCGAGGGGCAGTCTAGCGAGGGGCAGTCTAGCGAGGGGCAATCTAGTGAAGGACAGCCAAGCGAGGGGCAGACTAGCGATGGGCAGTTTTGAGAAGGGCAGTCTTGAGAGGGGAAGTCTAGCGAGGATCAGTCTAGTGAGGATCAGTTTAGTGAAGGGCAGTCTATCGAGGGGTAGTCTAGCGAGGGACAGTCTAGCGAGGCACAGTCTAGTTAGGGGCAGTCAAGGGGCAGTCTAGCGAGTGTCAGTCTAGAGGCAGTCTATCGAGGGGTAGTCTAGTGAAGCGCAGTCTAGCGAGGGGCAGTCGGGCGAGGGGCAGTCTAGCGAGGGGCAGTCTAGTGTGGGGTAGTCTAGCGAAGGGCACTATAGCGAGGGGCAGCCTAGTGAGGGGCAGTCTAGCGAGGGGCAGTCTAGCGAGGGGCAGTTTAGCGAGGGGGAGCCTTGCGATGGGCAGTCTAGCGTGGGACAGTCTATCGAGGGGCAGTCTAGCAATGGTCAGTGCAGCGAGAGGCAGTCTAGGGAGGGGCTGTCTAGCGAGGGGCAATCTAGCGAGGGGCAGCCTAGCAAGGGACAGTCTAGCGAGGGGCAGTGTAACGACGGGCAGTCTCTCGAGGGGCAGTCTAGCGAGGGGCAATATAGCGAGGGGCTGTCTAGCGAGGCGCAGCTTAGCGAGGGGCAGTCTTGCGAGGGGCAGTCTTGTGAGGGGCAGTCTAGCATGGGGCAGTCTAGCGAGGGGCAGTCTAGTGAGGGGCAGACTACTGAGAGGCAGTCTAGTTAGGGGTAGTCTAGCGAAGGGCAGTCTAGTGAGGGGCAGCCTAGCGAGGGGCAGTCTAGCAATTGGCAGTCTAGCGAGGGGCAGTCTATCGAGGGGAAGTCTACCGAGGGGCAGTCTAGCGAGGGGCAGCCAAGTGAGGGGAATCTAGTGAGGGCCAGTCTAGCGAGGCTCAGTCTAGCGAGATGCCACATAGAAAGGGGCAGCCTAGTTAGGGGTAGTCTAGTGAGGGGCAGTCTAGCGAGAGGCAGTCTAACGAGAGGCAGTCTTGCTAGGGACATTCTAGTGAAAGGCAGTCAGCGAGTGGCGCTAGTGAGGGACAGTCAGCGAGAGGCGGGCCCCCCCGAGGTTCAGTTTGGGCGGGGGGCCCAGTTTTGGGGGGGGGTCTATTTTTGGGGGCGGGTCTAGGAGGGGCCCGGGTTTGGGCGAAGGGCAGCCTGCGAGGGGGCCAGCCCTTAATTTGGGGGCAGTTAGCTAGGGGTTTTTGCCTAGGGAGGGTTTAGTCTGGCAAAGGGCAGTCTAGGGTGGGGGCAGCCCTAGCGGGGGGCCAGCCTAGTTGGGTTTGGAGCCAAAATTTGGGGCAGTTGGCGGGGGGCAGTCTAGCGGGGGGGCAGAGAAGCGGGGGGCCCAGTCTGGGTGAGGGGCAGTCTAGCGACGGGGCAGTTTTTGCGGGGGGAGGCTAGTGAGGGGCACCCAAAACGATTTGATTTCTACCCGAGGCGAAAAATAGTGGGGGGCAGTTAGTAAAGGGGGGGGGTCTAGCGGGGGGCAGTCAGAGAGGGGCATTTCAGAGGGGGGCAGTCTAGAGGGGGCGGGTTGGGTCGGGGGGCAGTGTAGTCAGGGGCATCAAAACGAAAGAACAGTTAGCGAGGGGCAGTTATAGAGGGGCATTTAAAAGCAATGGCCTTTCTGTGGGTAGTCTAGAAAAGGGGCGGTTATGGGGGGCATCTAGCGAGAGGAAGTTGGGCGAAAAGACAATCTATGGGGGGGCCGTTGTGGGGGCAGTCTAAAAGGGGGGCAGCCCTAGCGAGATTTTGTCTAGCAAAGGCAGCCCTAGCAAAGGCAGTTAGTAAGGGGCGGGTTAGGGAGAGGAGTCTAGCAGATGGGGGTAAGCAAGGGCTTTAACCGGGGGAGAAGTGAAGAAAAAGGGCAGTCAAAGTGGGGCACCCGAGAGGCAGTCTGCGAGGGGCCCGTCCAGCGAATATCGTCTTGCAAAAGGGTTTTTTTGTGAGGGGCAGTCTAGCGGGGGGCCAGTCTAGTGAGGGCAGTTTTGCGAGGCAGCCCTTGCGATGGGAGCCTAGTGAGGGGCATTTAGCGAAGGGAAAATTTTTTGGGGGGGGCGTCTAGTAAAGGGGCAGTCAAACCGAGGGGAAGTCTAGCGAGGTACAGTCCTAGCGAGGGGCATTTGGGGCCAAGCATTTAAAAACGGGGGGCCCTAGGGGGGGCAGCCATGCGAAAGGCAGTCAGCCAAAAAGGCAGTCTATCGAGGGGCGTCTAATGAGGGGCATCTGGGAAAGGGGGGAGTCTGCGGGGGGCCCGTCAAAGCGTTGGCCCTCAATGAGGGGCAGTTAGCGGGGGGCCGTCTAACGAGGGGCATTTTGGGAATGGAAAATTTCTGGGGGGGGCAGCCCTAGCTTTGGGGGCAATTGCGGGGGCAGCCCTAGCGAGGGGGCAATCTAGTAAAAGGGGCATTTTAAACGATTTTGAGCCCTAGCGAGGGGGCAGTTAGCAAAGGGGCCCCAGTTAGCGAGGGGCAGTAAAGCAGGGGACAGTCTAGCGGGGGGAAAAAGGTCTATCGAGGGGCGCCAACGAGGGGCGGGCCCAACCCCGGGAGCTTTTCAAGGGGGGGCATTTTTTCGGGGGGCAGTTGTAAGGGGAAAGTCAAGCGGGGGGCCAATTAACGAGGGGCAGTCAGCGAAGGGGCATCAAAGGGAGGGGATTCAGGGGGGGGCCCGTCCGGGGAGCATGTAGCGGGGGAAAAAGGGCCAAACGAGGGGGGCGGTCTAGCAAAGGGCGGGGCCTAACGAGAGGCAGTTAGCGAGGGGAAAAGGTCTAGCGGGGGGAGTTTAGCGAGGGGACAATTAGAAGGGGCAGTTGATGGGGGCAGTAAAACCGGGGGACGGGTCTATTTGGGGAGGCCCTGCGGGGGCAGTCCAGCTAGGGGCAGCCCTGCGAGGGCAGACTAGCATGGAAAAATCTAGGGAGGGGCAGCCCTGGGGGGGGCAGGTCTACGAGGACCCAGCCCTAGCGGGGGAAAATTAGTGGGGGGCCAGCCCTGTCGAGTTGCAGCCCAAATTTAGGGGCGCAAGTAGGGGGCATTCTAGGGGAAGGGGAAGTCTAGGGGGGGCAAGCCTAACGGGGGGGAGCCCTAGCGAGGGGCAGTCTACGGGGGGAAAGGGGTTGGGGGGGGGCACCCTAGGGAGAGGCAGGCTAGTAAGGAGCTTTTCTGGGGGGCGGGGGGCAGTCTAGCGGGGGGGGTAGTTGGCGGGGGCCATTTAAAGGGATTTGGACAGTCAAGGAAGGGCAGTTAGCGGGGGGCAGTTGGGGTGGGTTTTTTTTTTTGAGTGACAGTCAAGCAAGAGGCGTCTAGAAAGGGGGCACTCTTGTGGGGGGCATTTAAAGTTAGGGGAGCCCAAGCGGGGGGGCAGTTTTAGCAAGGGCAATTTAGCGAGGCGCATCTTCTGAGTGACGGGTCTAGGGGAGAGGAGTCTGTTTGGGGCACTCTGGGTGAGGGGTATTCAAACGGGGGGCGGGGCCCTAGCGAGAGGTAATGTTGCGTTGGGCCAGTTTTAGTGAGGGGACATTTAAGGGGGGGCGGTTTTGGGGAGGGGCAGTTTGCGAGGTGCAGTTAGTGAGGGGCAGTCTCGCGAGAGGCAGTTTAGCAAAGGGCACCCTTGGGGGCGGGGGGACGGGCAAACGTTTGGGAAAGTTAGCGAGGGGCAGTCTAGCGAGGGGCATTATAGCTGGGGGCTCCCAAAGGGGAGGTGTATCAAACTAGGGGCATAAGCGAGGGGCATCTAGTGAGGGGGGTTTTTTGGGATGGGCAGCTAGCGATGGGCAGTTTAGGGGGAGAAAGCCAGCAAAGGGGTCAGTGAATTTGAGGGGCGTCAAAAGCGAGGGGCAGTCTAGCGAGAGGCGGAATTTAGCGGGGGGCGCTAGCGAGGGCGTCAGCGAGGAGAAGGGTGCGTGCGGCAGTCTGTGAGAAGCAGTCTAGCGAGGGGAGTCTAGGGAGGGGCCCTTTATAGCGAGGGGAGTCTAGCGGGGGGGCCAGTTTTCCCGGGGGGGGCCGGGGTTTTGGGGGTTTCCCAGTCAAACGGGGGGCAGCCCTATGGGGGTTTGGGTACTGGGGGGCACCCCTAGCAAAGGGCGGCCAAGGAGTGGCATCTTGCGATGGGCATTTGTAGGGGTTTCCCCTTAGCGAGTTGCAGTCTACGAAGGGCAGGCTAGCGAAAAGGGCAGTCTAGCGAGGGGAAAGTCAAGCAGGGGCAGTCTAGCGAGGAAAAAGTTTTAGCGGGGGGCAGTCTAGCGAGGGGCGTTTATCGGGGGAAATTTTCCTAGTGAGGGACAGTCAACGGGGGGAATCAAAACAAGGGGCAGTGAACGGGGGGGCACCCCTACGAGGGGCAGTCAGCGAGGGGCAGTTCAAGCAGGGGGCAGTCTAGCGAGGAAAAGTCTAGGGGGGGGCTTACGGGGGGCGTTTTTTCGGGGGCCCGCTAGTGAGGAGGGTTCAAGCAAAGGGGAAAATCTAATGAGGGGCAGTTACGGGGGGCATTGGGAAGGGGCAGTCCAGCGAGGAGCAGTGTAGCGGGGGGCCTTAGCGGGTGCAGCCTAGTTAGTGGCAGTTTTGCGATTGCATTAAAGCTAGGGGCGCCAAGTGTGGGCAGTCTAGCGGGGGGGCACCCTGCTAGGGGGCAGTTTAGGGGATTGCAGTCAAAGCTAGGGGCACCCAAGCGGGGGCAGCTAGCGAGGGGCACCTAGGAGGGAGTTGCGAGGGGGGGCATAACGAGAGGCAGTTCGCGAGGGGCATTTCTACAAGGGGCTTTCTAGCGAGGGGCAGAAAACGGGGGGACGCCCTAGTAAAGGGGGGCCAGTAGCGTTGGAAAGTTAGCTGGGGGCCCGTATTGCTAGGACCATCTAGGGGGGGCAGTCCAGCTGGGGGCTATCTAGGCGAGGGGCAGTTTTTAGCGAGGGGAAAGCCTAGCGGGGGGGCAGTCTAGCAAAGGGGCAGCCTAATGAGGGGCCCGTCTAGAGGGGGGCCGTTTAGGGGGGACATTTTGGCGGGGGAGTCTAGAAAGGGGCCCGCTTCGAGGGGGGCCGTGTAGAGAGGGGCCCAGTCTAGCGGGGGCAGTCTAGTGAAGGGCAGTTAGCGGGGAGCAGTTATTTAGGGAAAGTCTAGCGAGGGGCAGTCTGCGGGGGCACCCTAGGGGGGCCAGTTTTAGAAAGGGGCAGTTCCCGGGGGCAAAAAAGCGATCGGCATTTAAATCGGGGGGGCAGCCTAGCGGGGGGAGTCAAGTGAGGGGAGTTTGAGGGGCAGCCTAGCGAAGGGCAGTTTTAGCGAGGCGCATTTTCTGGTGCCGTTAGGGGAGGCAGTTAGCGGGGGGAAAAGTCTAGGGAGGGACGCCCTTGTGGGGGCAGTCTAGCGAGAGGCAGTCTTGCGAGGGGCGCCCTAGTGAGGGGCATTTTAGCGAAGGCATTTTTTAAAGCGAAGGGCACCCCTGCGAGGGAGAGTCTAGCGAGGGGCAGTTAGGGGGGCGAGGCAGTATAACGAGGGGCCCAAGTTAGCGAGGGGTGCCTTTTGGGCGGTGAAACCGGGCGGGGGGCAGTCTAGCAAAGGGGGGCAGTCTAGCGGGGAAAGCAGCCTAGTTAGGTGCGGGACTAAAGGGGGGGCAGCCCTAGGGGAGGGGCAGTCTAGGGGGGCCCAGTCTAGCGTGGGCACCTAGCGAGGGGCAGTCTATGACCGGCAGTTTTGGGACTGGCAGTCTAGCGAGGGGAAGCCAAAGCGGGGGCCCCTACGAGGGGCAGTCTAGCGGGGGCCACTTAGCGGGGGCAGTTAGTGTAGGGCAGTCTAACGGGGGGAAAGTCAAGGGGGGTCAGTCTGGAAGGGGGGCAGTCTACCCGAGGGGTAGTTAGCGGGGGGAAGCCCTTGCGAGGGGCAGTTTTACGAGGGGTAGCCCTAGTGAGGGGCAGTTAGGGGAAAGGCAGTCTTTTGAGGCCCCAAGTCTATGATGGACAGCCCCTACCCGGGGGCGGCAGCCCTAGCGACGGGGAGTCTAGTGGGGGGCAGTTTTTGGGGGTTGGGCATTAATGGGGGGCAGTCTAGCGAGGGGCAGTCTAGCGGGGCCCTTTTTAGCGAGAGGAAGTCTAGCAAGTGTCAGTTGGGTCAGGGGGCAGTTTTGTGAGGGGCAGTCTAGCAGGGGGAAATTTCAAGCGAAAAAGCAGTCTAGCGGATGAAAGTCAATTGAGGGGCATTCCTTCGATTTGGAAGTTTGGCGGGGGGCCCAGTTAGTGGGGGGGCAGTAAAAGGGGGGGGGGAAGTTTTGAAAGGGGGCAGTCTTGGGGGGCAGTATAGCGAAGGGAGTCTACGGGGGGCGGGTTAGCGAGGGGACCCTGCGAGGGGCTTTCTATTATGGGAGCCCTTTTTTCGGGGGAAAAAGTCGGGGGCGAGGGGCAGTTGTGAGGGGCAAAACAAGCGAGGGTCGTTAGTGGGGGGGCAGTTTCGAGGGGCAGTCTAATGATGGACAGTTTAGCGGGGGAAAGTCTAGCGAGGTGCAGTTTTGGAGGGGGGCTTTTCTAGTCAGCTGCAGTGTAGTCGGGGGCAGTAAAGCAAAGGGCCAAAGTTAGCGGGGAGGCAGTCTATCGGGGGGTTTTTTAGCGAGGGCCAGTCAAAGTGAGGGAAAGTCAAGTCGGGGGCCCGGGCTACTGAGGGACAGTCTAGCGAGGGAAAATTTTTAGCGAGGGAAAAGTCTAGTGGGGGCCCATCTAGTGGGGGGAAATTCAGCGATTGGCAGTCTATCGAGGGGCATTTAAGGGGGCGGGCCCAAGCGAGGAGAAGTTAGCGAGGGGCCCAGTTAGCGAGGGGCATCTAGCGAGGAGCAAGCTGGGGGGGAAACCTAGCGAAAAAGGCACCCAAGAGAGGGGCAGTTCGAGGGGCAGTCTACGGGGGGCATTTAAAATAGGGCAGTCTGGAAAGGGGGGCGTTTTTGGGCGGGGTGGCAGTTTTAGGGGAGGGGCTTTCTAGGAAGGGCAGTCTATCCGGGGCCGGTCTAATGGGGGGCCAGTTGCAAGGGGGAGTCTAGCGAGGGGCAGTCTACGAGGGGGCCAAACTAGCGAGGGGGCAGTCTAGCGGGGGGCCATTAGCGGGGGGAAAGTCTAACGAGGGACAATCTAGCGAGGGGCAGTTAGTGAGGGGTAGTCTAGCTAGGCGAAGTCAAGTTAGTGGCAGCCTATCGAGGGGCAGCCAAGCTAGGCACATTCTAGCGATGGGCAGTTTATCGAAGGGCAGTCTAGTGAGGGACAGTTTAGCGAGGGGCAGTCTAAGAGGGGCAGTCTAGCGACGGGCAGTCTAGTGAGGGGCAGTCCAGCGAGGGGCAGCCTAGCGACGGGCAGCCTAGCGACGGGCAGCCTAGCGATGGGCAGCATAGCGAGGGGCAGTCTAGCGAGGGGCAGTATAGCGAGGGGCAGTCTAGAGAGGGGCAGTCTAGCGAGGGGCTGTCTACAGAGGGGAAGTCTAGCGAGGGGCAGTCCAGCGAGGGCAGTTTAGCGAGGGGCAGTCTAGTGAGGGGCAGTCTACTGAGTGGCAGTGTAGCGAGAGGCAGTCTAGCGAGGGGCAGTCTTGCGTGAGGCAGTCTAGCGAGGGGCAGTCTAGCGAGCGGCAGTCTACTGAGGGACAGTCTAGCAAGAGGCAGTCTAGCGACGGGCAGTCTAGTGAGGGGCAGTCTAGTGAGGAGCAGTCTAGCGAGGGGCAGTCTACCGAGAGGCAGTCCAGCGAGAGTCAGTCTAGTGAGCGGCAGCCTAGCAAAGGGCAATCTAGCGAGGGGCAGCATGGCGAGGGGCAGTCTAGCGAGGGGCAGTCTTGGGAAGGGCACACTAGTTAGGGGCAGTCTAGTGAGGGGCAGTCTAGCGAGAGGAAGTTTAACGAGTGGCAGTCTAATGAGGAGCAGTCTAGTGAGGGGCAGCCTAACGAGAGGCAGTCCAGCGAGAGTCAGTCTAGTGAGCGGCAGCCTAGCAACGGGCAATCTAGCGAGGGGCAGCGTAGCGAGGCGCAGTCTAGCGAGGGGCAGTCTTGGGAAGGGCACACTAGTTAGGGGCAGTCTAGTGAGGGGCAGTCTAGCGAGAGGCAGTCTAGCGAAGGCATCTAGCGAGGGGCAGCCCTAGTGATTTGCAGTCTGGCGAGAGGCAGTCTAGCGAGAGGCAGTCTAGCAAAGGGCAGTCTAGCGAGGGGCAGTTTAGCGAGGGGCAGTCTAGCGAGGGGCAGTCTAGGTAGAAGCAGTCTTGCGATTGATAGTCTAGCGAGGGCAGTCTTAGTGAGTTGCAGTCAGCGAGAGGCAATCTAGCGAGGGGTAATCTAGCGAGGGGAGTCTAGTGAGTTGCAGTCTGGCGAGAGGCAGTCTAGCGAGAGGCGTCTAGCAAAGGGCAGTCTTGCGAGGGGCAGTTTAGCGTGGGGCAGTCTAGCGGGGGGCCCATCTAGGTAGGAGCAGTTTGCGATTGACGTCTAGCGAGGGGCAGTCTAGTGAGTTGCAGTCTGGCGAGAGGCAGTCTAGCGAGAGGCAGTCTAGCAAAGGGCAGTCTAGCGAGGGGCAGTCTAGCGAGTGGCAGTCTAGGTAGAAGCAGTCTTGCGATTGACAGTCTAGCGAGGGGCAGTCTAGTGAGTTGCAGTCTAGCGAGAGGAAAGTCTAGCGAGAGGCAGTTTTAGCAGGGCAGTTAGCGAGGGGATCTAGCGAGGGGCAGTCTAGGGGGGGCAGTCAGGTAGGAGCAGCTATGGGATTGACAAAAGCGGGGGCAGTTGGGGGGCCCGGA